>JAPPVO010000059.1:124830027-125098261 GCA_030407325.1 Camellia japonica | reverse complement strand
GACTCTTGATAAGAATGTGATGAGCATCAGAGCATGTGATGATGCCGGTGTGGGCTCCTTTTGAATTATGTTAAATTTGTTACATCTTTGCCAACAATGATACATTGATTTGTTATTTTAATTTAGTATATGAGGTGTCCCCCTGCATTCATCCATGACTGCCACATTACCCTGTGTTTGCTATTATAAAATTGAGGCTGCCTCACCTTTTGCTTGTTTGGAAGAACATGGAGTCATCAATAGCATCAACAACAAATCTTATTGAATTATACCAATAAAGACACAAGAGACAATGAGATACAGATTTGGAAAGACTAACAAATATTTTTAGAGATAATGGATATTAAGGTTAGGATTAAAGTAACTTAGCCAATATTTTAATTTGTGCACGAATGGCTTGCTTTCTATGTGTGCTCACTTTATTCACTAACAATTTTCCATGGAGCATGGAGACTGATTGATCAGATGGCTAAATTAAATAGAGATTAAGTTATAAGCGGCTGTCCAGTAAATAGTTTACGGACTGCAATAATCAGTTGCCATAACCGCAAAGTTTGTCTTCGTGTCAATTGTAATTTTCAACGTTTTACCATTGAATTGTAATTAAGTATCCCAAACCACTCTCATACAATCTTCTCAACCTCTCCATCCAGACTAAGACCAGCCCTAAGGAACCTTTTAACAAACACCTTACCTACAATAAATAGGCTACACTACCTCACCTTAAAAATCCAAACTAAAACCACCCACCACCACCACCAACTCTACAAGACAAAACATTGCCAGCTCTACAGTCACATTATGATATCAGTTTAAATGAAACTACTCTATCCCAAAAGGGACACAACAACAACACAGGATTTTTTTTTTTTTGGGGAAGAAGAATTAGTGTATTGGGTGACAATGAGGCATGAGGGAGGAGTCAGTAGATATATTTCTATAAATGTCATGGAAATTGATGTTAGCCTTTAAAAAAATGAGAAAAAAACAGAAGCATATTGGCAATTTCAAATGCTCATTATAACTACGAGGAGACCATGATTCTCATTGTCTCCACCATAGCAAGTTGTTTTGCACATTTAGGGAGAAGGCAGGGCAATGAACATTTGAAGGGGGCCCTTCACTCTTATTTTTTTTTTCTTCAACACATCATGGCGTCGAGACCCTAAACAGGGATGGAACTAAGATTTTAATTTTGAAGGGATGAAAACATGTGTAACTCTTAATTGATAAATTTTTTTCATTTAACATTAGAGTAGAAGTACCAATTATACTAAAATTAGATATTTGGACGGATGAAGTAACTTTTTTACGTTAGATATGCTCTTAAAATATGTCTTTTATTATGCATATTAACTTAATTAGGCATAAATAGTTTAGTATCTGGAGCTAATAATTGTGAACCCTTAAAAAAGAATAATTACTATAAACACTCTCATTCATATATACATAATCACAATGTACGTAACAAATATCAACAACAATATTCGTAACTTTTTCTTCTTAAAATGTTTTTGTAACATTTCTCATACATTTTCAATTTTATTATAATGTGTCCTCGTAGTTAAATATTGATATCTATTTCATGTTAAATATTATATATGCATTTTTACATGCACTAGAGCGACGTTGCTTTGAATTTTTTTTTTTTTTCATTTTTAAAATATCAACTACAAATATTCGTAACTTTTCTTCTTAAAATGTTTGTAACATTTCACATACAATTTTATTTTATTGCAATATGGTCCTTGTAGTTAAATATTGATATTTATTATGCATTTTTACATGTACTAGAGTGAAGTTGCTTTGATTTTTTGTTTTTTTTTTTCATTTATTTCAAACCACATTTATTTCCATCGACACATCCCTCTACAAATTAATGAAACATACACAACCACAGTCACGACAATCACCATCCAATATAGTTAGGAAATAGATGTATACCTTCACGGTTTGGACCTTAATTTGTACATCTGCCTCTTTTGGACTCTATGAGCAGAGTTATCGGAGGGATCAAAAGAAAAATATTTTTTTTCATCATATTACACACAAAATACATATGTATTTATAATATGATATATATAAAATTATATATATTAAAAAAAATTTAAATATTATAGAAGTAATTTCTAATAAGATGAAGAAGTTTTTTTTAGTATAAAATAGAAAGAGAATTTAAGATAGAAAAAAAATGACATATATATATTTTATACTGAGCGTCATTTATGTATAAAAATAAATATATATATATATATATATATTTTTAAAATTCTATGACAAATAATAATTTTTATAAAAATAGGGGGCCATAACCCCATAAAATGATATTATGTAAAAATTAGGAAAGTTTTATAAACAGAGACGCCTTTAAGAATTGCTAGAGAAGAACAAATATTAGGGTGACTTATATATTTTATACCACATGTTGTTTAACCACCTGACTGACATACTCACAACTCTTAAAAATTAATAATTGAATTCATGTGGGACCTATTATACCAATTATTTAAAATTAATAATTGAATTCATGTGGACCTATTATACCAATTATTTAGGATGTTGTCACATTAGATAGCAAACAAAATATGACACAAATATAAAATAAGTCAGTTTCATCCTGTCAAATTGAGTAGTATAATGCTAATTGAAAATTCCTGGTAGCTCGAATAGTTGGCTCGACTTTTGGCTCGAATCTGTAAAACGACGTTGTTTTACATTTTTTTTTTTTTGGCCCTTCTTTTTCTGCCTTTTTTTTCCTTCTTTTCTTCTTTTCTTCTTCGTCTTCTTCATTGAAACCAGGAACAGAGGGGAAGAGGAGAGAGGGAGCTCCGCCGCCTCCGCCTGCCGTCCCCGTCGCAGCACGCCGCCGATCGTCGCAGAAGCTCCGATTGTCGCAGCACGCCGCAGCTCCGCCTCCGGTCCCGACTCCTCCTCCAGCCATTTTTATGCGCCCCTCCCCTCCCCCCTCTTCCTTCTCCTCCTCCCTCCCCTCCTCCTCCTCCTCCTCCTCCTCCGACTCCTCCTCCGACGAATTCGAGCCAAATTCGAGCCTCGAATTCGAGCTACGAATCATCGTTCATGCTAATTTTGACACCATGAAAGTACTATTGGAGTGTATTTTTAGTTTCTATCATGTGAAATTTGATAACAACGTATTATTGGAGTTGTTCTAAAATTGTCATTTAAATAATACATTATTTAAGAATTATTATTTTTTTGTTAGTATCTGATACTTATGTGTGTTTATAAGTTTAGTTTTTATTTTTTCATGAGCGTTCTTGTGAATAATGTATCATGTGAAAGTTGAATTTGATAAGTTTGTTGTGCATAATTAAAATTTTGACATAATAATTTTGATGATAATTTGTTGAATGAATCCTACTAAAATAGAACTTTTGGCCCTACTGTAGATAAATTTATTATTTGTTACTTTTGGCTCTGCCAACCTTTTGGATCAAATGCTTGAGGTTAAAAAAAAAGGACATATCTTTTTCTCTCCGTTCATTCTTTGTTCGATTCGAATTTATATATTAGTTTCTAATAATTATTTTAATATTTGGTTTCATTTCCTCAATTTCTTTTCGTTTGAAAAAATGATAGTATTGAAATTTAAATAGATGGCTTCCTCCCAATTTCTCTTTTTCAAATTTCTGTTTTTCTTTCTTTGATTTTTACAGCTTGATTTTCATAGTTCTTATTCCTATCTTACAATTCTTTATTTAATATTTTATTTTAACAAAATTTCTCAAATTATTTGGTTTTTTAATTAAAATATATATTTTTATTATTTGATTTTATTTGCCAAGAGATCTTGAGATAAGAATTCATATTTTGGATTTTCAATGTTGGAGATTTGAAAAAACAAAAACATCTCTTTCTTGCAATCTCCGTTGAGACAAGTATCTTTCTCAGATTTCTTTGCAATCAAAAGTATAAGATTATTAGTTTCTAATTATCCTCTTTTTTTTTTTTTTTTTTTTTTAATTCTGTTTTGTTTTCCCAATTTTTTTTAATTGATGATAGTTTTGAAATATGCATAGGTGCCTTTCTCTCAATTTCTCCTTTTCAAATTTCTATTTGTCGTTATTTAATTTGTATTGTTTAATTTGCTAGTTCTTATTCCTGTCATACGATTTTTTAGTTACTATTTTATTTAATAATTCTTTTTATTGTTTGGTTTTCTATTGATAAGTGTATTATTGTTGTATAATTTTTCGTTTTCTTTTGGTTTGTTTGTTTGTCAAGAAATCCTATGAACAAAATTCCCAACTTTTCGATCTCAATGCTCGAGGTTAAAAAAAAATGGAGATCTCTTTAAAAGTTTTGTTAGGTTTTATTATTGACAATCCCGTTTGACAAGGATTTCTTTAAGAAATTATTTTCTTCCAAAACTAGGATTACTTTGGATTTCTATAAGTGATTGGATTTCTTCCAAAACTAGGATTACTTTTGGATTTTCTATAAATAGTTGGTTTTCTCCCAAAACTATTTAATTCCTCCAGATCTTCTTTTGGTTCTTAAGGTTTATATCTGGGGATATTTTGTTAGTTTTCTTTGATGTTTTATTGAGTATTCAACTCATGGTTTAAAGAGGGGTGTTTGTTTGGAGGACGGAAGATGGGTTGGGGGATTGTAATCCATCGGACTGTTAGTCCCGGGATACATTGTCCCAGGACTATTTGGTTGGATTGGATTTGTATCCTATGTTTGTTTAGTCATGGGATTAGATGTCTGGATTGGACTATTTTTAGTGAATCCAATGTTTGATTAGACGGACTGGATAAGGATAAATGTTCAAAAGACTATTTTACCCTTATAATCTATAATTTATAATTTAACAACACTAAAAAATTTAATTTATAAGGCCACAATTTTTAATTATTATTTTCAATTAAATTAAATTTATAATTTATATTTATATTTATTTAATATATAATTTTAAATAAAGACAATAAAAAAATTTATTTAATATATAAATTAAATTTTCAACAACACTAAAAAAAATTTAATTTATAAGGCCATAATTTATAATTATTATTTTTAAATAAATTTAATTTATAATTTATATTTTTTATTTAATATATAATTTTAAATTAACAATACTAAAAAAAAAATTATTTAATATGTAAATTTAATTTATTAACAACACTAAAAAATTTTAATTTATAAGGCCATAATTTATAATTTATTATTTTTAATTAAATTAAATTTATAATTTATAATTTATAATTTAAATTTTTTATTTAATATATAGTTTTAAATTAACAACACTAAAAAAATAATTTATAAATGTTCAAAAGACTATTTTACCCTTTTCTAATTGTTTACTAAATAATAGCATGGAGGGTAAAATGGACATTTCACAAAATAATTCCATGGGATACCAATCCCACGGTTTCTATCCCACACCCCCCATGGGATAGGATAATCCATGTTGTGGGACTAATAGTCCCGGGGGACTATTAGTCCGGAGCAAAATTTTTCAAACAAACAATGGACTATTAGTCCGGTTGGACTAATAGTCCAATCCCACCCTCTTATCCCTCAAAACAAACATGCTCCAAAGGTTTTGTTTGTTATATACAAGAGAGAGAGAGTTGTTCTTCGGTGGATTCTGAAGAATTCGAGCCTGAAGCTTCGGTGGATTCTGGAGTGGCTCATCCTAAAGACAATTCCGAGGTGAAGACGGGTTTGGAAGAGGCACATAGAGGTTGGTTCAATTAGGCATGGATTCGCTAGGTAATTGAGGTATACCTGTGTAATTCCTTTAAATCTTCTTAGTGGATTGTTTTGTGGCTGTTGCCCGTGGTTTTTAATCACAGTTGGAGGTGTCCAATTGTGGTTTTTCGACGTTTAAAATCGTTGTGTTGATTTGTCTTGATTGTTTGATTGGGATTGTTATTTATTGCTTAAAACTGATACATAAATCACAAATCAACATCTAGGGAATTTCTAGATTTATCAAATTTCTATATCAATTTTCTTTGCATTCAAATTTATATATTAGTTTAGAATTAATCGTTTCAATATATATATTTTTTATTTTTTGATTTTCCCCTCATTTAACTGATATTAAATAGGTGGCTTTCTCCCAACTTCTTTTTAAAATTTTATTTTCCTTTCTTTGATTTGTACTGCTTGATTTTCGTAGTTCTTATTCCTCTCTTATATTTTTTTGTTTAATATTTTTTTTTAATAAAATTTCTCAAATTATTTGATTTTTTCCAATATATATATTATTGATTTTGGTTGCCAAGAGATCCTGAGATAAGAATTCATATTTTGGATCTCAATGTTGGAGATTAGATGAAACAAACATCTTTCTGTCACAATCTCTGTTGAGACTAAGGCCTCGTTTGGCAACAGGCCGATTTAGCTAAAAAGTCAAAAAGTTACTAAAAAAAAGCCAAAAAGCTAACAACCCATACCAAAAAGTCAAAGATTCTCTTTTCTCTTTACTTTTTGCACATCTTTTCGTAAAAAGTCAAAAAATCATCCCAAATATACTAGTTTTTTTTAACTCATATTTTAGCCAAAAAATTACTAAATTAGCTTGTTTCCAAACGAGACCTAACTATTTCTCTTAGTTTCTTTGTGACCAAAAGTATAGTATTATTAGTTTCTAATTAATTTTTTCGTATTTTATTTTGTTTTCCCAATTTTTTTTTTTTTGTTTAATTGATAGTATTGCAATGTACATGGGTGCCTTTCTCCCGATTTGTCCTTTTCAAATTTCTATTTTTCGTTATTTAATTTGTATTGTTTAATTTTCGTAGTTTCTTATTCATATCTTACTATTCTTTAGTTATTATTTTTTTAAAATAAAATTTCTCAAATTATTTGGTTCCCTTTTGATAAGTATATTATTTGTTGTATGATTTTTTGTTGTCTTCTAGTTTATTTGTTTGCTTTCTAAGAAATTATGAGAACGGAATTCCAAACTTTTGGATCTCAATGCTTGAGATTAAAAATAAATGGGCATCTCTTTCTTGTAATTTCTATTGCAACTAAGTTTCTGTATTAGTTTTCTTTACATTCAAATTTATATATTAGTTTCGAATTGATTATTTCCATATATATTTTTTCATTTTTCCATCCCTCCCCCCTTGGCGTTTAACTGATAGTATTGAAATTTAAATAGGTGTTTTTCTCCCAATTTCTTCTTTTTAAAATTTTATTTTCCTTTCTTTGTTTAATATTTTATTTTATTAAAAATTCCTAAATTATTTTGTTTTTTTTTAATATGTATATATATATATATATATATTTGAGAGGGTAAATTTAAGTAAAAATTGGGCCGAGCTGGGCCATGGGCCGTTAAGGGCCACGACACGAAGGACACATTAAAAAGGCTTGAAAGTTAGACCGGTCCCAAGGCCTTGACCTTAGTCCGGTCTCAGACGGCCTTGAGTTAGACCGGTCCCAAGAGAACCTTTCATTATCTCGGCCCAGAGAGTATTGCGGATAACTCGATCGCCAGGTTACCACACTCAGAGTTAGTCCGGTCGCGGCATAGCACAGCTAGCTCGGTCAAGCATAGGAAATTATTAGCACCGTTTGTACAATTAGAACCGAAATAAGAGCAGTAAAAGAAGACCGAACTAAGTGTAGTTCGATCTATTATGCAGCTTAGCATAGCCATGCTTACTTCGGTCACATTGGAATCCGGCCATGATAAAACCATCTCACTTGGTTTAAGCAGTGAGGGGGGTGATAAAGATAAGCATAATCTTTTAGGAGTATGAATCCTAGGAGGACTCTACATGGAGGAGTAAAAGTCTTACTAGGATTGTGCCACACGGAACCTATAAAAGCTCACAACATCACCTATGAAGAGGTAACTGAACTTTGATTCCCGAATTCACAGAGCTTTTTGTCTATTTGTCTATTTTTCTGACTTAGGCATCGGAGAGGTATCCGGCACACACCCGCCGGCTAGCTCACGTTTGTGCTTTCAGGGAGTAAAGCGTCGACGTACGGAGGAGCACGATCTTGATTAACAGGATTATACGAGAAGGTTTATTTCTTTCCCGTACAATTGGCGCCGTCTGTGGGAAATCAGACAAGAACAAAACCTCTTGATCAAGATTTTCCTCTTTAGAATCAATAGCGCACAACGAAGATTTGCCACAATCCGCCATTGATGGATAGACCCCAGAAGGAGGTGGGAGGCGCGAAGGTTTGCCTCATGTCCCTCCCATGGCGGACGTAGAGCCCCAACGACATAATCCCAGGGGGGATGCTAGGGGGAGGCGGAATAACATCCCCCGTCATTCTCGTTCACAAAGTCCTGACAGACAAAGGCGGAGGATCGACCCTCAAGCTCTGGAGGATCGCGTGAAAGAACAGAATGAATTAATAAGGAAGATGGCGGCAGATATGGAGGCCATGAAACGCCAGATCAAGGGAAAAGGAGTGGCGACAGGAGAGGGGCGTAAAGGCAACGTGCCCCCTCGCCACTCAGAAGATCGCAGTAGGCATACCACGCCATCACAAGCAGAGAGTAGAAGCCTCAGGATAGGCGATACACAATCCAGGACTTCCAGAACTCGTTACTCCAGGTCTGAGAGGACGAGATCTGAGAGGTCATACACGGAAGGAAGCACCTATCGGCCCTCGCGCATGTACCAGACATCCTCCAGGCAAACGGAGTTGCCTAGATCGTCCGACTTACGAACCGTGCTAAAGGAAAAGGCACGATGGAAGGAGGATGCCAGGGCTCGCGACCCACACAGAGTTTCTGCCTTACATCGGTTGGCTCCTCGGACGCATGGAAGCGTTGAGGTTGGAATGCCAATACCGCGCTCTGCCTACGAACCAACGGATAAAGCATTAGCGAGGTTGCAGACCTCGCTGTTCGTTTCGGCAATTGAGAACGCGCCCCTACCGTTAGGCTTCCTACAGCCCAAGTTCACTACATATGAAGGGAAGACGGACCCCTACTCGCACTTGAGCCATTTCCGCCAGGTTATGGCGGTATATTGGCGAAACGAGGCTCTGATGTACATCCTCTTCCCATCCAGCCTTAGTGACCTAGGCTTGACTTGGTTCAAAAATCTTCCAGAAGGCAGCATAGCCTCCTGGGCGCAATTAGCAGAGGCGTTCGTAACAAGGTTCAGAATGAACACCAAAACCCCGGTGGAGATCGACCAGCTTCTCTCCATTGACTGGGTGACAAGGAGACACTTAGATCCTACAATAGTCGCTACTGGGAGACCTTCAACCAGATTGGGGACTGCCTCACCAATCTCGCCATTGCACAGTACAAAAGAGGCCTTCCAGTCGAGAACAGACTAAGGGACTCGATCACCATGACACCGCCCCTCACCATGGAAGCCTTGATGAAAAGAGTGCATCAGCACATCAGGGTGGAGGAGGATGGCGCACGTGCCAAAACAAAATCTGGCACGACCGCAGTACCAGAGCAAAAGGCCTTAGCAAAGGTCAACGCGGTAGACCGTCCGAATAGAAACGGACGAGGCGGGCGAGACAACGGAGAGGACCAGGATAAAAGATGATTGAGAGTCCGCACTGCCATAACCACGGTATTCAAGAAACTGATCTATCGGATTCTAAGCAAAATACGCGATGAGTCTTTCGTCAGATGGCCAGCTAAGTTAGGAGAAGCTCAGAAAAACTACGACGAAAGATCACGGTGCACCTTCCACAAGGAAAAGGGGCACCGTACTGAGAATTGCACGCCATTGAGACAGCACTTGGAGGAGTTGGTGGCAGCAGGTCACCTGGATAAGTACATTGAAGGAGGGACGCAACCAGCCCCCTAGGACCACAACAACCCCAACGGGATGCCAATCGACGCCCTACCTCAAGGCGTAATCAATGTGATACATGGAATCTTCGAACCTGAGCGTGTATGCGAGCTCAGAGGGTCAATCAAGAAGGCTGAGCATTTAAGAGAGGTACTAAGTGCACAACCTACCATCAAAAAGGGGAAGACAGAGGCCATGAACATCATGTCTTTTTCAGATAGAGACTTGGCGAGGATATACTGTCCTCACAATGATGCCTTGGTTGTCACTCTCCGAGTCAAGGATTTTGACGTCAAGCGGATTTTGATTGACCAGGATAGTTCATGTGAGATAATGTATTACGAAATATTCAAACACTTGAAGCTACAAGACAAGGACTTGGCACCTGTCGTATCTCCCCTGATCGGATTCAACTCAATGCCAGAATGGCCAGTCGGCAAAATAATTCTACCAGTCAGAGCAGAAAGCGTGACAAAACAAGTGGAATTCTGGTGTTTGAAAGTCCCTTCCACTTACAACATAATCTTGGGAAGAACATGGCTATATGCCATGCGATCGGTAGCGTCATCCTACCATCAAGTAATGCGATTCCCCAACGATGCCGGATAATTGAAGAGGTCTTTGGAGACCAAATCATGTCCAAGCAATGCTTTGTTACGGTTAATGGCAGCCGCGCTGCCAAGGGATATGTTCATTCGGTGGAAGAACCTGAGAGCAATGAACTGTTCGCAGACGTCGGCAAAGCAGCTAATCAAAAAGCGGTGGAAGACTTGGTAGAGGTAAGAATAGATGAAAAGAACCCGGATAAGTTCTTTTTGCTCGGTTCGTCGTTGTCCAGCACTGAGAGATTAGAGGTCTTGGAATTTTTGACCTCTAACATCGAAGTGTTCGCCTGGACACCATACGACATGCCAGGCATTGATCCCAACTTCATCTGTCACTAACTCAATGTCCACCCATCCGCCAAACTAATCATTCAGCGCACACGCAGATCGACCCTCCACCATGCCGAGATAGTAGCAGAAGAAGTGGAAAATCTGCTAGAAGCAAGAGCTATCAGAAAGGTACACTACCCCAGATGGATCTCCAACACAGTCGTGGTGCCAAAGAAGAATGGCAAATGGCGTGTCTGCGTCGACTATAAACAGTCAACAAAGCATGCCCAAAGGACAACTTCCCCTACCACGGATAGATCAACTGGTAGACCTAACGACGGGGCACAACCGACTTAGCTTTCTTGATGCGTACAGAGGCTACCATCAGATCGCCATGTACGAACCAGACCAGGAGGTCACGTCCTTTACAACTCCAAGAGGATTGTATTGCTACAAGGTCATGCCCTTTGGCCTAAAGAACGCAGGGGCAACATTCCAAAGAATGGTCACCAAGATGTTTGAGCCATTGTTAGGCAGAACAATGGAGGCTTACATCGACGACATGGTGGTCAAGAGCAAGGATGAGAACGACCATCTAAAGGACCTAGGTGAGATGTTCCAGATTCTAAAGAGGCACAAGTTGCGCCTTAATGCATCTAAGTGCGCGTTCGGTGTAGGATCTGGCAAATTCCTAGGCTTCCTGGTGACCAACCGGGGTATAGAGGCAGACCCCTCCCAGATCAAAGCTATTCAGGATCTGGAGAGGCCTAACTCAGTAAAAGAAGTGCAGCATCTCACCGGTATGGCAGCTGCACTCAACCGATTCATTAGCCGGTCGTCAGACAGATTACGACCATTTTTTCAAGCACTAAAAGCCAAGTTTGAGTGGGACGAAGAATGCGACCGCGCTCTGGAAAGCCTGAAAGAATACATGTCTTCCCCACCACTGCTCGTCACCCCAATACCTGGAGAAGAACTCTTCTTGTACTTGGCGGTCTCACAGCACGCAATTAGCGCAGTGTTGGTCCGAGCGGAAGGAATCCAACATCTGCCTATCTTTTATGTCAACAAGACATTACTGAGCGTCGAAACAAGGTACTTGCCACTGAAAAAACTGGCCTTAGCCTTGATGATGGCCTCAAGGAAGCTGTCGCACTACTTTCACGCCCACACCGTAGTCGTCTTCACAGTCTTCCCATTAAAGGCTCTTTTTGAGAGGGCAAACTTCTCTGGGCGAATCTTGAAGTGGGCAGTAGAGTTGGGACAATATGACATCAAGTTCCAACCCAGAACCGCGATAGAAGCTCAAGCTTTGGCAGACTTTGTCGCAGAATTCACCCCAGGAAGTCATCATATCTGCCCAGTTGACCTGACTGAACAACCAAACTAGGGATGGAAGTTGACGTCGGAATAACGCAACCCCTGGTGCAGGTTACCCAGATAGGTCCCAAGGCAGACCAGAGTGAAGTAAGGGAGGAAGAAGAAAACCATACTACACACCAAGCCAAGACTCACCAACAAATAAAGGCTTGGTACAATCAGATAAGAGGGGCAGACAGCAAGCATGGACCCTGAAGAAGACACCAGCAACATTCTTGACCCCAAGGCATCATCTGATCCCTCCACTTGCTGGAAGTTGTTCGTTGGAGAGATGTGGAAGCTCTTTGTGGATGGAGCATCCAACCGGCATGGAGCAGGACTCGGCATAGTCCTCATCTCTCCAGACGGCCTAGTAGTGGAGCAAGCAGTCAATCTTGGCTTCCCAGCATCAAACAACGAAGCGGAGTATGAAGCGCTTCTTGCAGGCCTCAAATCAGCAATCTACATGAAGGCCACCGAGCTAATGGTTTACAGCGACTCACAGCTGGTGGTAAACCAAATATCTGGCGACTACGAAGCAAAGGATGACAGGATGGCTAAGTACCAAGAGTTGGTCAGAACAGAAATCAAGAAATTTGACGTAGTCAGGATAGAACAAATCGACAGGGAGGAAAACAGTAGAGCAGATGAATTAGCAGGCTTTGCTTCAATGGCAGATACTTCCATCCCTCATCCATTACTAATAGACTATCTACCTAGACCAAGCATTGAAGACCCCGAAGCAGAAGAGGTATGTTGCGCAGAGTTAGGCCCTTCATGGATGGATCCCATCATAATGTTTCTAAAAAATGGCACCTTACCGGAAGAAAAGAAAGAGGCCAACAGAATAAGAGCGAAGTCGCAGCGATTTTGGCTCTCCCGATCTTTGGCATTGTACAAAAAATCATTCTCAGGACCCTACCTAAAGTGTGTCTACCCCAGCAAAGTGGAAGCATTCTTATTCGAGATACACGAGGGCGTATGCAGAAGCCATCAAGGAGGAAGATCACTAGCATACAGAGCAATTTCGCAAGGATATTGGTGGCTATACATGCAAGCAGATTCAGAAAAGTATGTCAAAAAGTGCGAGAAGTGTCAGAAGTTCGCACACCAAATACACCAACTTGCCAGAGAACTTCTACCTCTAACTAGCCCATGGCCCTTCGCAATGTGGGGGTTAGACATAGTAGGACCATTTCCAACAGCACCAGGCAACATGAAGTTCTTTCTTGCAGCAACCGACTACTTCACAAAATGGGTGAAGGCAGAAGCATTGGCATCAATCAAGGAAAAAGACGTAAAAAAGTTCGTCTGGCAGAATATCATCACCCGGTTTGGCATACCAAAAGCCCTAATATCAGACAACGGCACTCAGTTCGACGGCAGAATCTTTAGAGGCTTTTGTGAAGAGTACAAGATAGAGTTCTACAATTCTACACCGGCATATCCCCAAGCAAATGGTCAGGCAGAAGCATCAAACAAGGTAGTCTTGGATGGATTAAAGAAAAGGTTAGAGAAAGCCAAAGGCAAGTGGGCAGAAGAGCTCCCTCATGTTTTATGGGCTTACCGCACCACACCTCGGCGGTCAACAGGAGAAACTCCATTTTCCTTAGCCTATGGTATGGAGGCAGTAATCCCACTAGAAGTTGGCCTCCCCACAATTCGAAGCGAGAATTTTGATCTAGACTTGAATGGAGAAACCATAACATTGGAACTCGACCTTGCAGAAGAAAGAAGAGAAAGAGCACTAGTTCACATAGCCTCGTACCAACAAGAGTTATCCAGGAAATACAACAAAACAGTACACCTAAGGCAATTCAAAATCGGAGATTGGGTACTGCGCAAAGTGATGGGAAACACCTTGGTACCGGGGGATGGCAAGTTAGGGCCTAATTGGGAAGGACCTTACAAAGTGGTTGGACTAGCAGGCAAATGGGCATACCACTTAGAAGATGAGGACGACAAGGCAATTCCCAGGCCATGGAATACTGCCAATCTCAAGTTATTTTATTTTTAGCTTTTTTTCTTTAAGTATGTGTAATTTTTTCCTTTCTCAATAAAACAAGTAGTTTCTTTTCAGTATAGACGTTTCCTTCTGTAAAAGTTTGTTTGAGTGAGTTAGGTGAGTTAGGGGTATTAAAAACACAGTTGGCCGGAATAACCAACTGCGACCCTTCCTAAGCCCAGGATAAGGATCCAGGCTGCAGGACGTTTGGTCGGAATAACCAAACATTTTATTCTAGGTTGGCTGGAAAAACCAACTTAGAGGTTGGCTGGATTAAACCAACACCTTTCCTAAGCCCAGGATAAGGATCCAGGCTGCAGGACGTTTGGTCGGAATAACCAAACATTTATTCTAGGTTGGCTGGAAAAACCAATTTAGAAGTTGGCTGGAATTAAACCAACTCTTAAGTACTCTTCAGCCGAAGTAAGGGTATGGGCTGAAAAGTGGTTGGCTGGATTAAACCAACTCTTATTACTCTTCAGCCGAAGTAAGGGTTTAGGCTGAAAAGTGGTTGGCTGGATTAAACCAACTCTTATTACTCTTCAGCCGAAGTAAGGATATCGGCTAAAGAGTGGTTGGCTGGATTAAACCAACTCTTATTACTCTTCAGCCGAAGTAAGGGTATAGGCTAAAGAGTGGTTGGCTGAATTAAACCAACTCTTATTACTCTTCAGCCGAAGTAAGGATATCGGCTAAAGAGTGGTTGGCTGGATTAAACCAACTCTTATTACTCTTCAGCCGAAGTAAGAGTATAGGCTGAAGAGTGGTTGGCTGGATTAAACCAACTCTTATTACTCTTCAGCCGAAGTAAGGGTATAGGCTGAAGAGTGGTTGGCTGGATTAAACCAACTCTTAGTACTCTTCAGCCGAAGTGGGGATATCGGCTAAAGAGTGGTTGGCTGGTATGGCCAGTCTGATTACAAGATTAAGACCGGGATGAATTATCTCGGCAAGAGAATGCACTACTTCATTCAAACTACAGTAAGAAAGCAAGTACAAGAAGAGCAGCAAACCAAAATAACAGTTAGAGCAATAGAAGATTTTCATTAGCAAAGTTTAAAGCAAATACAAAGAATGGGCCCCCAGCCCGGTTACAAGTCCAAAAAAGAAGAAAAATTACAAAGTCAGTTAAATAGGTCATCAAGGTCGGCATCAATATCAACTTGGAGCCCGGTCTCATTCGGTAGCACGGTCTCGGTTGGAAGAACGGTTTTAATTGGCAGCTCGCTGGTCAGGTCTTCCACCAAAGGCTCCAACCGAACTAACTGATCGACCGGGTCATTGACAACCGGGGTATCTTTTGGCGCGGCTTCATCATCATCATCATCATCATCATCTGAGTCCTCAAGAAATTGTTGCTGAAGGGCAGCAGCATATTCCGTCATAGAGCTCGGAATGAAGTATGCTGGAGTGTTGAAGACCTCGGTCTCTGGACCGTGACCGAGCTGCTCTACAGCCGCCCTCCAACCGCACTTGAAGAAGAGATCCTTGGCAGCCTCACATTGTTTAATGTAAGTCGCCTCCCCCTCCTTGAAACCCCGGAGCTCGGCGTCATCAGTGCTCTTCTTCAGCTACTTTATCTCGACGTTTTTCTTGCCTTCAAGTTTAGCAAGTTCGCACAAGTATTTGTCTTTGATCACAGCTGTAGCCTTTTGTTTCTCCACTTCAGCCGAGCTAACGAGTCCGGTCAGACGACCGTTCTCGGATTTTAGCTCGGCTATTTGTTGCCTGGCTTGTTCCAGCTCGGCCGTCTTTTCTGTCACTTCGGCCAGGGCCTGCCTTGTAGTCTTACGAAGTTCAAGCACATGCTTGTGAGCGATGTGGTTCTTCTGCATAGCCTGCAAAAGAAGGGAGAGACTTGTAATCAAACCGAGATGAAAGTTGTGCAAATTAGAAAGGTTAACAGAAGAAGCTACTTACAAGCACCATGGATTTCGTGGCCGATCGGATGGCCCTTAGTTCGGTCAGATGTTGGTAGTGCTCCATGTCTGCTGGAAGGCAGACACTCTTGGCAAGGTTAAATGCCATCAAGTGATCTTTTTCAGCAACCACTGAGTCAGTGTCCTGAATATCTCGGTTTTGAAAAGTTAGTTTGGGTGCCCACTTGGAGGAGCTGGCTCGGTCGGAGCGCTCCGGGTGCGGGCTCGGTGGAGGGCTTGGTAGAAGAGTGGTCTCGTCTTCATCAACAAGGCGTTGCTCAGCTTGAGCAGTCCAGGCACGCTTGCTGGGGCGCGATGAGGAGGGTTGTTGAGATGGTAGGGCCACCACAGTTTCCTGAGTCTGGTTCAGTGGTGGTACCTCGGCTCTGTTTGTTTCGGTTAGGAGGACCCTGACTCTGTTCCTCTTTGCCATCTCTTCTTCGGCAGTTAGAGGGACTAGGTTGATTTGAGGCAAGTTGGGGTCCGGTTCAGGGGAGGCTTCTAGTAAAAAAATTGTTACTCTGGCTTTTCGTCGACTACTGTATCTGTACGTCGGTTCGAAGTTCAACAACTTGGCCCAACTTCTCTCAGGGTATCGTAGTGCGGCGCGAAGTGTGTTTAGATTGGGATAGCTGTATAGTGATTTAAGGTGGGCCGAATCTGCATAAAGAAGACAACTGTCAGTTTGGTTCAGATATAGAAAACCGAAATAAAAAGAAGCATGCAACTAGCCGAGGTAATTATACCGGGGGTTCCTTTTTTCCAGTTTATACTACGACCTGGAATCTGGGCTTGGTGGTCTTCGAAATTTCCAGATACCCAGAAAAAATCATCATCGTTTAAATCTTTGTCCGGTGTGTCCTTTATTATTTTCTCATGCCGGAGTCGTATTCTTAAATAATAAACCCAGCCGTCCTTTTTTGAGCCTATAGAGTATTGATGAAAGAGTTCGGCTAAGCCAAGGTTAATGCCAGCTTGGCGGTTTAGCTCGGCAATACCATTTATTATGCGGTATGAGTTTGTGGAAAGCTGGGTTGGGCATATCCTAGTTTGCCTAAGGAATTCACAAAGTAAGGGCTGTACAGGGAATCTTAGGCCGGTTTCTACAATGGAAATGAGGGTGAAGGGAACAAAACTAGGGTTTCCCCAAGGTGTGATATCTTGTTCGGCTAAGGTGAGATGGACGTCGTCAGGAATGTTATACTCCCTTCGGAATTCGGCCAAGCCACCAGGTGTTTCTACTAAAAACCTATATTTACCCATTTTCTCTTAAGTTATGAATAAATTATACTTGTGTTAGCTCGGTCGCAGAAATGGGCTGAGTAGCTCGGTTGAGCGCTCAAAGGAGGGCCTGGGCAACCTAAAGTCTGCAAAGTTAAAAAACAAAGGTATTAAGCACAGACCGTTGGACCGTGCTAAAGAGAAATAAAGGCAAGATATATCAAATCTTAGCTCGGCTATGTGAAATGCTACGTGTCTTAGCCCGGTTTGAGCAAGGGTTTGGTTATCTCGGTTTGCACTAGGGATTTGGTATCTCGGTTTGTACAAGGGGTTCGTTATCTCAGTTTGTGTAAGGGTTTTGTTAGCCCGGTTGAGCCTCTAGGGGCAGCACTTGTAGTTCGGTTGAACTACGAAGGCTGGTTTAGCCCCAGTCATAGCTCGGTCGTGGTTGAGGCTTTCAAACATAGTATTGCATAGACCTAGTACGGTTCAAAAGATCGGCTAGTTGAATCACAAGGAGGTTTTATTTCTTGAAACTAATGGCATAGCATGGAGTTCTAGTTCGGTTAGTTAGTCAGACTGGTTTAACGTCAACTACAAACTGCTTTTTAGTTCGGTTATATTGTGATTTTGGATCAACTACAGTGTTCTACAGATTGTTTAATGAAATTCAAGTGGTTCTTATAAGTTTTTTCCAGAAGACGCAAGGCAAAGCAAAAATGGAAAAGAGTGTGTTTTGCAAAAACACACAAAACAAAATGCAGTGGATTGAACAAGAACGAAAACAAGAAAAATAGAACATATTTATAATGCTTACTTGATGAAGATCGAACAGCCTAGGGGATGGGAGCAAACGGCAGCAGCAAAACACGAGCTTCACAGTTGCAAGGTTGAAGGACAGTGGAGGTTCGAAGAGAGAGAGAAGGAGATGAGTAGTGATTCAAAATAGCAAGGGTTTGTTTGTGTAGATGGAAAGACGAAAAGGCGGGAACTGTTCAAAAAACGCGAGACACGAAGACGGCGTGACAGCTATACCTGGCTAATCAGAGTCTGCCACGTGTATACGGAATAAGAAGCGATTCAGTTGCTATGATTTTGAAGAGACGTTTTGACCGGACATGCAGAGCCCGGTGCGAAATTAGCTCGGCTGGAAAGGCTAAATGGCTTTAGCTCAGCTGGAGAGGCTTAAAGACTTTAGCTCGGCTGATAGACAGGTAATCCCTATCATGCTATGCAGATGGAATTAAGGGGCAATTGAGAGGGTAATTTAAGTAAAAATTGGGCCGAGTTGGGCCATGGGCCGTTAAGGGCCACGACACGAAGGACACATTAAAAAGTCTTTGAAAGTTAGACCGGTCCCAAGGCCTTGACCTTAGTCCGGTCTCAGACGGCCTTGAGTTAGACCGGTCCCAGAGAACCTTTCGTTATCCTGGCCCAGGAGAGTACTGCGGATAACTCGGTCGCCAGGTTACCACACTCAGAGTTAGTCCGGTCGTGGCGTAGCACAGCTAGCTCGGTCAAGCATAGGAAATTATTAGCACGGTTTGTACAATTAGAACTGAAGTAAGAGCAGTAAAAGGAAGAACCGAACTAAGTGTAGTTTGATCTATTATGCAGCTTAGCATAGCCATGCTTACTTCGGTCATATTGGAATCCGGCCATGATAAAACCATCTCACTTGGTTTAAGCAGTGAGGGGGGTGATAAAGGATAAGCATAATCTTTTAGGAGTATGAATCCTAGGAGGACTCTACATGGAGGAGTAAGAGTCTTACTAGGATTGTGCCACACGGAACCTATAAAAGCTCACAACATCACCTATGAAGAGGTAACTGAACTTTGATTCCCAAACTCATAGAGCTTTTTGTATATTTGTCTATTTTTCTGACTTAGGCATCAGAGAGGTATCCGGCACATACCCGCCGGCTAGCTCACGTTTGTGCTTTCAGGGAGTAAAGCGTCGACGTACGGAGGAGCGCGATCTTGATTAACAGGATTATACGAGAATGTTTATTTCTTTCCCGTACAATATTTATTATTTGTTTTTGGTTGCAAATTCATATTTTGGATCTCATTGTCGGAGATTAGAAGAAACAAACATCTTTTTCTCGCAATCTCTGTTGAGACTAACAATCTCTCTCAGATTTCTTTGCAATCAAAAGTATAGTATTGCTAGTTTCTAATCAACTTTTTTTGTATTATGTTATTTTCTGTTTTTTTTTTGGATTTAATTGACAGTATTAAAATATGCATAGGTTCCTTTCTCACAATTTCTCCTTTTGACATTTCTATTTTTTGTTATTTAATTTGTTTTATTAATTTGCATAGTTCTTATTCCTATTTTACGATTCTTTAGTTAATATTTTATTTTAATAAATTTTTTTATTGTTTGGTTTTCTTTTGATAAGTATATTAGTTGTATGATTTTTCACTGTATTTGGGTTTGTTTGTTTGCCAAGAAATATTGAGAACAAAATTTCAAAACTTTTGAATCTCAATACTTGAGGTCAAAAAAATAGACATCTCTTTTTCACAATCTCCATTACGGCTAAGTTTCTGTATCAATTTTTTTGCATTGAAATTTATATATTAGTTTCGAATTAATTATTTCCATATTTTTTTTTTCATTTTTTGATTTTTCCCACTGTTTAACTGAGCTCTCTCTTAATTTCTTCTTTTTAAATATTGAAATATAGATATACATATATAATTATATATTATGTTAACTAAAGTGAATCTTAAGATTCAATTCACGATTTAATTTATTACAACAAGACACGTTAGACCATCTCTAACGGTTCACCAAACCTGGTATCAAATTTAAAATTTGGTGAAAAATGTACTTTTTGAAGCTCCAATGGTTTCACCAAACTGGTATCAAATTGAGAATTGAACAAAAAAACCATCAAACTGAGAACAAGATACAGATTTCAGCAAATTACTGTTTGTGACCGTTGGAGGAGAGGAACCGGTCAACCAGCCGGTTGCCCGGCCGGTTGACCAACCGGTCGACCACTAAAAGGTTCAAATAGTTCAAATGGGTAGGTTCAAACAATTCAAAAAAAAAAAAAAATTTTTTTGCCTTACCGGTCGAGCAACGGTCGACCACTAAAAGGTTCAAACAGTTCAAATAGGTAGGTTCAAACAATTCAAAAAAAAAAGAATTTTTTTTTTTTGCCTTACCGATCGACCAGCCGGTCGACCAATCGGTTGTCCCTGGAGCAGATTTGATGAAAATCAACCATTGGAGCATTCTGTATCAGATTGAGAAAATGGTTATTTTTTTACTCAGATTTAGTGAAAAATTAGGTGAACCGTTGGAGATGCTCTTAGTAAAGCACATAATAATATAACGATTGGAGTAAAAATGAAAATAAAATGACCTCAAAATCAAGACCCTGAAACAATATAGTTTTACTTTAAAAAGAAAAAAGGGCGAATTACACTAAAGGTTTTTATAGTTTAGGACTTGTATCATTTTAGTTCTTGACTTTTTAATTGTGACACATTTGACTCTAAATTTTGAATCTTGTTCCAAATAAGGACGATTGAATATACCATTGCTCAATCTTAAGGGCAAAGTTGTCAATTTGATAAAATATAAACTAATTTGATAAAAATAAATGTCAAAAAAATATTTTTTAATTTTTAAAAATTATTTCTGCCCATCAAAGATAAAATTATGTAAAATTGATAAATATTTTACACATTTATTTATTTTTTTATCAAATTAATTTTTATTATGCGTTTTGATGATGATCATATAATATGTGATTTTTTTTATTTTCATTAAATAAGTTTTTGGTTTTCCAAAAGTCAAATATGACAACAACTTTGATATCATTATTAAATCAATCCATTAAATCAAAAAATCAAAAACTAAAAACATTTCATATATCAAATATATGGATTACATACATTAAATCAAAACATCAAAAACTAAAAACATTTCATATATTAAATATATCGATTACACATTAAAAACTTAACAACTACCCATTATATGATTATCGTCCAAACATATAACAAAAATTAATTTGGTAAAAAAATAAATAAGTGTGTAAAGATTTTATCAATTTTACATAATTTTATCTTTGATGGTTAGAAATAATTTAAAAAATTGAAAAAAGAAAAAAATTTGACATTTATTTTTATCAAATTAGTTTATATTTTATCAAATTGACGACTTTGCCCTCGAAATAGAGCAATAGTATATTCAATTATTCTTATTTAGAACAAGATTCAAAATTTAAGATCAAATGTGTTACAATTGAAAAGTTAAAGATCAAAATGACACCAATCTCAAACTATAGGGACTGTTAGTGTAATTTGCCCAAGAAAAAAAAAGAAACCAACAAACAAAAAACAAATACACATTTATACTACATAATGAAACTTCTTGTGGTTATGTTATGCATAATGCAATACATATAGGTCTCATTTTCTACAGTGCCCTAGGGTTCCATGACATCATACATGCTTGGTAAACCATCTCCTTCCAAGTTCCATGCCAATACAAACTGTGCCTTAATTAATTCCAGGCAAGTAACAAGTGCATGCCAATACAATTGTGTCAAAGTTCATGAATGGATCCATCATAAACAACTCAATCGCATAACTGGATGCATTATTACTACACATTTTAAAACTAACATATGGAACAATCGGTTCTTATACCAAATTTTTTTTTTTATGGCATTGTCCTCTTGTATTAGTGCAAATCACTGGCAAGAATCGAAATTATTGGCTGACTTTGTCAGACACGAATATGCCTGCACATATATGTAAACAATTTACACTATCTAACTTTAGATTTCCATTAATTAATTATTACTTTTCGAATTATTAAAAAATTTAATCATTCAGGCTCCGAAAATAACTAGATTCAGAACCCAAATTCTCACTCATTTTTGCTTTTGGCCTTTATTTATATAAACTGATTCAAACCCAAATAAAGCTTGCAATGTCTTTCCCCACATAGGTGCACAATGTGCCATTGGTAATGATTCAATTCAAGGGTGGAGTTTGGATTTTTGTTCAGCAAGAGCAAAGCGTTATCAAGAACCATAACACAATTCATATTATTTTTTGTTTTTAACTATTTGACTAGAGAGAGAGAGAGAGAGAGAGGGGGAAATAAAACGAACACTGCTGGAAAAATGACTTTTAGCGGCGTTTTAAAAATGCCGCTATATGTATGAAAAACGCCGCTAATTCCTTTAGTGACGCTTATCACCAAACGTCGAGGATGCGGCCGTCGCTATAAGTTTATGACGCTTTAAAAACGTCGTGAAATTAGTATAGGCGGCGTTTATAAAAACGCCGCTAAATGTGGCAGCCAACGGTAACATGACGTCACACAGGCATTCAGCGACGCTTCAAAAACGTCGTAATAGCTTTTTTGTTATTTTAAAAATATAACTATAGTGGCGTTTTGAAAAACGCCGCAATAGATTTTTTTTTCTTTTTTTTTTAAACTACTAATTTTGTAAGATTTAACTTTAAAAATATACCTGTAAAATAGCAATAATGAAAAAAACTTTGTACAGACATATTTCTGTGAGATTACTATTCCCTCACATCCATAATAGTACCCAATACATATCCTTCAAGAAAAAAATCCAATAAGCTCAATCCATGCAGTAGCTGATCCATTCCTAAATAAATTAACACTCACTCTACCGTAGTTTTAAGTGTTGATTCTTGATGAATCCATGCCATTTGGAAAAAGTATGAAGGAAACAGTGGCGAGGACAGTCCATGATATTGATTACCAAAAAATTATAAAGAAGATAAACATGGACACTACATTGCACATGCTCACAAAATATTCCAGCATCTCATGGTTTGGGTCGACAGAGACAGCAACTCGATAGTCTCGCAAGGCACCCATAACATCACCGATATGCTCGTCAAATGCTGCCCTCAGGTGTAGCAGGTTGCGCTCTTGACAATTCCGCTATTGCTTCTTTTCCTTGTGGTTGTCCATCAACACTAACCAAACCCAAAAACAAAAAAACACAATCCGGTTCAATACCAAATAACATGAAACAACTTTACACGACAATAATGTTAAGAAAAATGTTTGGTAACTTGAATTTGTGTCGTCTAAATGGCTCGAATGTATCAAAACGACGTTGTTTTATCCCCAAAACGATGTTGTTTTAAAACGACGTCGTTTTGAGACATTCGAGTCATTCGGGCTATGAAAATTCGGACTACCAAGCTTTGGCGAAGAAAAAGAAGAATCATTTTTTTTTTAAAATATCTGATCGCTCTCAAAAAGTGAGGGATGTGATCTTCAAATCAAAGGGTCCAAAATTATTTGAAATATAACAAATAAAATTCATGACTTCTGATTCCAACCAAAATCATTTTCCTTGCAGAGAGAACACACACACACACACACACACACACACACACACACACACATCAAAACCTACGGTGTTGAGGAACTAACAGCTGCTAAAAATAACCCAGGATTCATCGTTCGCTTGAGAAAATTGTAAGTCAGGATTAATAAAAGCAACTTTAAATGAAGACATTTCTTTCTCTTGTATTCATGGATTGAAATAAAGTTGTCTATCATACCGAAAGTGTCTACGTCTCCAATCTAAAATAAGGTTTAGTGACAGAGATGTGGATGAGATGTTTGGTGGAAAATATCCATTACTTGCAGCTACTGCATGTATATAGGGTTTTGCCAAGCAAGAAAACAGAAAAAAAATAATAAAAGAAATATGGACAATTTACCCATTTGCAGTGATATAAAGGGATAAGCTCTTCTCCTCTGAATCCCCACCCTTGCACTACAGTAAAAAGAAAAGCAAAACATAAATAAACATTTATACTGGAAGAAAAAAGAATGATCCAATCCACTTTTCTTCTGTTTTAATAAACAAATATATAACACACCATGTTTAATGTACTTTTAACTAATTGGTAAAATACTACTTAAATAATTCCCAACACATAACAAGATTGTACATTCAAACAATCAAATAAACACGACTACATAAGTTGTAGCAGCATATATTACATAGGTTTCAGATAAAACAAACACAATATAGCTTCCAGGAACAAAATTTGGAACAAACAAAGCATACCATTGGGCAAATTAAGTGGTTGTACTGCCCTGGTTTACAGAGATTGCTATCTCCTCCATTTTCCTCCTCAAAACCTTCATTTATGCCAAGTCAATACCATTCTCTTCTAGGATCTCCCCATAAAGTTGAGAAACTAAAGCAATTCAAAACACCATACTCTCAATAACCCTTCAAACAAAAATATATACATAAAAACACAAAGAGACACATATATGTGGATTTAAATGGGAAAAACCTAGTGTGTGGATATTGGCATAAAAAACAGAGGAACACCTGTGATTTTTAAGAGAGAAAAGGTGAATCTTTGATACGGGTTTAGAAGGAAAAGTAGAGAACATGAATCTTTTGGTGTGGAAAAGGTACAACAAAAAAAAATATACAGGTAACAACATTATCCAGAAAAGAGTACCTCAATAACTGATAACCGATGCTCTGTACAGGGCCAGACAGATCATAAGGAAGGTAAGGAAGGAGGGCCAGACAGATCATAATATACTCACTTGCCAAGTTTTTGCCATTCCACTGCAAAGGATCTCCAGACATATGAAATAGAAGTCTTCATTATTCAAAGATCGCATAGTCATCATCAACAACCTTGGTAATTGACTTTTGGGGTTTAAGCAACCAATTCTTATGGGCCATGATCCTCTGCCTAATCCAAATCTCACTAAATGCCGGTATCCAATTCTAAAGCACCCCATATAAAAGCAATAAACATATTTATGGAAAAATTAAGGTGCAAGACCTCACCTTTGTTCCACATGAAATCAATACCTTCCTCTTCACTCACATCTGCAGGTGAAGGGATACATCCCAACTGAATCCAAGTATTTATTATAATCTCAAGCCTATCCTGACAACGAGAAATAGATAATAAGAAGCAATACTACAAAGCATTCTAAAGAGAATACATACATTTCCTTCATCCCTGAAACAATGGAGCATTGTTGGAGAATATGTACTCCAACGGGGACTCATTTCCAAGAACATCACACAAAGGAGTTGGGGAATTTGTTTCTGTGGGTGGCTTGAAGCAAGCAATGGCACAGTAAAAATGATGTGGTTTGTTGCAGGCAATGGCACAGTAATTACTGATTACCCATTGAAACTGGTTTTGAATTTTGATAGCAAGACAACCGAAAAAAAAAAGGGTTGAAGTTCTTTAAAAACAAATAGGGAGCAAAATTTACATTCTTTAAAAACACAAAGTAGTCTCAATATGTGAGCAACACCTTTATTGAAGTTCTCATAAACACACCCAATAATGTCAATAGAATGACTGTTAGTTTAGTACAAGCAAAAGACCAACCTTAGTTAATGTCTGCAGATGAACATGCTTCAAACCTTGATAAACTCCAATGAGGTCGATTGTTGAGAAGATTGGGCACACAACAAAAGGCAAACTTGCTTGCAACCTTTCATATTAATGAAAAATTATCAGTTAGGGAGCCAAGTAAAGCATAAGTGCCATCATCACATCAGTTAAAAGTCATAAATTTTTTATACCTTTCAATCACATATTCATGGGGAGCACAGGTTATATAGAATAGAAATTTTTAGCAAACTAATCAATATTAAACATATTGCAATATAATGTAAACAGGGGAAAAGAATTCTACAATGTTGAATTGCAGCAGTAAGATGTACAATATGGTCAACTTAGCTATCACAAAAGGCTGGGACGATCATAGAATATCAATTTGATGAAGATTAACAGTGGCACTATGGAACTTATTTAAAATCTGAAGATGAAAAGTAAAAACCTTAGATTGTTTCTGAACAAAATGTTCAAGGCGCAAGCATAAGACCAAGGCTATCGAAGCACACTGTTTGAATCTGAAACCCAACCAAAGATCATTTCAGTTATATAAATAAGATACAAAGCACAATACACTGAATATGATAGGAAATCTATAACTTGTGCGTTTGCAGAAACTTCACCAAGATTATCTGCTACTGCAAAACTTCGATGAACAGCAGTCTACAAATCCAAATATGACAACATTTAGACTCCATGTAATAAGGTGAAAGCCAACTTTATGATTATCCAACAAATAAAATTCTGAACATCAGACTGCTTAGAATTAGAATTTATCTAGCTGGTAAATCAGCTGAAAACATTCATATCATATCATTAACAACTAAAAATCCTTGAGGAATGACAGCAAGCCAAATCGGTCCACCTAGGGCGCCAAGACCAACCGATAACAAGGCCGATCATGACAGCGAGCCAAACTAGATAACTGCTAATCACTTGACTACCCAAAACTGTGCCTATATCATTTGTAGAAAACACCAATAAATAGCAAATCACTAACCCATTTGAATTTGAACAACAGCATCTCTAAACATGTCATAAATGCTACACCCAACGATGACCACCAAAAAATTTAAAAAGTCAAAAATAAATAAATAAAATAAAATAACTCAAACTAGATAACTGCCAAAAGTACATACTCAATAATAAATAAAGCTAAGAACAAATCTAAAGGTAATTACTGTGTTCTTTTACCTAAAATAATGAAAAATGCACGAAGATCATGTTAAGCATCAAAATTGGCGTTAAGACAATGAAAATCAAATTTGCTCAATTTTTAAAAAGAGTAGCAAATCCCCCATGACAAATTTCCACTAGTTGTGCAAACAAAAGACATTTGTGGTTAACATTTGAGTTTGTGTGATCATACAGAACTATAAGAAAAATGGCTACAATACAATCTAATTTTTATGGTGAAATGATCCATTGGAACAATAGAACAAAAACATTGTATGTGAGTGTGAATGTCAGTTTTGCCAATTTAAACTGCAACTCAGATGATAAGTTGCGACTTATAGCGACCCCGGTCTTTTCCCTTTTTATTATTGTATCCGGACTTATGTTCCGTAGATTCCATTGTTGTATTATGGTTGTTGTCATCCTATATTTTCTTATTTGGAGTTATAGGATGTGTTGGACGGGTTTGGAACAGGTTGGTTGAGCTTAGGAACCAAGACTAGTTGCCCAGATTTTTGCTTGTCCGCTCGAGCGGGGGTTTTGGCGCTCGAGCGGGAAAAACACCCATCCAGTATTTCTTGTGCAGGGTTGGACGCTCGAGCGGGAGTTGGGCCGCTCGAGCGGGAGTGCGTGAGTGCCGCTCGAGCGGGGGTTTTGGACGCTCGAGCGGGGATCTGGGTTGTCGAGATGCGGGAGTGTGCATCCGCCGCTCGAGCGTGGGATTGTCCGCTCGAGCGGGAGTCTGTGAGTGTCCGCTCGAGCGGGAGTTTTTCCGCTCAAGCGGAGCGGCTGAGTATAAAATCGTGTTTAAGCGTTTTAAAATAGTTTTTCAGCCCCTTTCAAGTTATAAAACCCTAGATTACGAGTTCTCTCTCTCCCAACTCATCTTCTCTCCTAGGTTTCATCTATTTAGAGTGAGTATCTAACCTAGTTCCTTCATTAAAAAGGTAGAGTGGGTCGAGGGCTTCCATTTAATCTGAACGGTTGTTGATTTGGAGCACTTTGGAGTTTGGGCTATCATCTCCGTTTTCTTCTTTTTCGGTTCTTGCTTCGAGGTAGGGATTTCCTACTCCATTTATACGCTTTAATCCTAAGTGTTGGTATTTTGGTATGTGGGGGTAGTTCGGTAATTTTGGAAGAAACCTTAGGGTTTTGGTTTAGATTAATTTGTATAATTAATTTAAGGGAAAAATGTGGAATTGGGTTTAATTCATGAAGTTGGGGAAATTATGAGATTAATGATATAGTTGGGTAGTTTAAATACTTACCTATGAGAATGTTGATTTTACATTCATTGTTGTATTTATTTCTTGTTTAGAAATAACTGTTTTGGGCTATCGGTGGAGGATAGTCGTGATTGTTGTAGACCTTGCATGTGGCTTAGGTATAACTGGAATTAAGTCACTTATGTTGACTGTTGAATTAATACAGAACATTACTTGTATTGATTATGTGTTGTATATGGCAATTGTGTGTTTCATTGCATATGCATGTTGTTTGGAGAAGATAGGGGATGAACTCCACGGTTTAGGGGAAGATAGGGGATGGACCTCTAAACCGGATTTGTTGGGAGGAGATAGGGGATGGACTCCAGTAGCATCACTCATATGTGTGCTTATTGATAATAGCAATATTGCTATTTGTTGTTGATATGATACATCATTATAATATGTATCAGTTGGAAGTATGGAAGTGTTGTGGTTTGAGCTTTAGTCTCATTTATTTTTGTGACATCTGGATCACTATTATAGTTGGCTAGGTTCTGAGCCATAATGATATAAATATTGGAAAGTGAAAGGTGTCATAGACAATATGTCATAGACAATATAGACACTCGTGTCATGAAATTGGAAATTGATTATCTTGTGTTAACCATGTATCGAATGCTAATGCTTTAGTTAATCCTTATGCTTGGTTTAGTATATTTTCTACTGGGCTGTGGCTCACCCTATATGGGAACTTCATTTTCAGGTTCAGGTGGTTCACTACCTCCAAGGACTTAGCTTGTGAGGATTTGGACTCGAAGACTTGCTTCGTTTTATTTGTTTTATTTGAACAACTTGTAAACTTTCAAGCCTAGGGCTTTACTTGTTTTTGAGTTAGAACTCATGGAATTGTGTCCAAGTGTTGTCTTGGCAAGATGTAAGCCCATAGGGCATTTATTCTGATGTTTTTGTTTCATGGTACTCTGATGAATGGAATAGGATACTTTATTTCCTTATAATTCCGCATGTTAATATTATGTATTATGGGTTTATTTTTGAGGGCGTTACACGACTGAACCTTACCTGTGTCACTATGGCATAGAGTGGTAGGGTGCTATAACTGCAGAGTACTTGAACAAATACCCTAAAAAGTCGAAATGATAATGTTATTGGAATTTTAACAGTAAATAAACAGAATAAATACAAATCCCATAGCATCACAATAATTACACATCAAAATATCTATAATAAGAAAGAATATCAAAGTGAAAATGGGGCAATGGTTCTCACCCTATAACGAGCCTGGGGATAATAAAACGGACATGTCCCATTATGCAGGAGTCAAAGCATTTTGCAATAGTATGAAATGCATCAAGAAAAGGACAATGGGGGGCCGATGGAACAAAAATGATTATCTGAAGGTTGCACTACTAATTCCCCTTCAATTGCAATGTGCTTCTCTGCAACCTCGTGAGCTAACTGGGTGATTACATGCTCCAGCTTAGTTCCCACAGCAAGTAGAAGCTGAAAAGTAAATTTTAAAAAAAAAAATTTAATGAATAGAAGCGATGCAATAATAACTCAGATAAATGTAATATTAAGTTTCATATTATGTTCATTCATCTGTATGCATCTCAAAGGCCTTCTTATAGAATGACAACAATATTAAGGATAAATACGTATATGGGTTTGTGGGCTGGTTTCACATTTAACCTTGTTAATATTTTAAAAAAATCATTATTATATCAAAGCATTATAAAATGCACAAATATACTTGAATTTTTAAGACTATAACACAGGTCTACTAAGTCGGTCATTTTGTCTTACAAAGTTTCAGGCCTAAATGAAACAATCTTTCCGACTAGGTTGGACTCAACACACCTAAACCAACTCATTTTGCGTACACCGCAACAATGATTATTTAATTCAAACAGGATGGATTGGAAAATGTTTGTTAATAGTATCTCTGATATCCAAGTAATGACATGCATATATTTTAAGCAGAAGTCAAACTGTAACCACACTGGTAATAAAAATAGTGTATGGACCATCCCAGGTAATTCCACAAACAATAATGGAAGTATGACGCAAATTCTGTGGGATAACCCTGACACAAGGCCTAATAAAACATCAGTGAACTATCGAGTAAGTTTTACAATGCAGAACCAATATCATAGGCATATGAACACCAGTAAAACAAGAATTACCTCAATTGAGGTAGAAACTTTCTTTTCACTAATCTTCTCATACTTTTGTTTCTTATTTCCTGCTTTTAGACCTTGCCAAGGGAGACTACAAATATATATGGACATAACTAAGCAATTAGCCGATAGAAGAACAAAAAAAAAACAAAGATGGGCAGGAATGTTTACCTTCCTCTTAAGAAGTACATAAGAACATATCCAAGTGATTCTAAATCATCCCTCCGGCTTAAGAACATTTTTACATACATACATAGAGCTCCATAAACCTGAAGTTATAAAGCACAGTGATCAGATAGTGCATGATTACCAAATTATAAAATTTAGAAGGGAAGGGCATGTAGAAAGAAACCTTAAAAACTATATAAACACTTCAATGGATACTTCAATAAAAAATAAAACTGTAATAGATTTGTCAAACCACCTAATTAAGCACCTAAACTATATGAGATAATCAACAGAACAAAAACTGCACACAAATCATCATAAATATGGCTACCCATGAATGAATCCAGGAACTGAAGAGGAAAATCTAGAAAGCAACAGCTTACCTTAATTGCAGATTCACTCATTAAGAGCTCTCTGCCAATAATTCAAATTCTGACGAGGCATAATAAACTTGACATCACCTAGAGATTAGATGTAAAATGGATTTAGTACAGAGATTAATGTCATTCATCATGTAGAAATGAAATCAAGGAATGCTAAAACACCTTATTGTACAACCATTCAGTCCATGAGGCAGACTTGCATAAACAGGATACAATTATCAAACCAAGTACACGCTCTCTATATTTGATCTGTAATACATAACCTTGAATTAAGCAATCTAAATACCATTCTAAAACACATAAATGACACTATCACAAAAGAAACGTACAGCAAATAGAGTGAGGATGCAAGCACCCGCCGTTACCCCCATGCATATCACTGAACCAAGCCTGAACAAGGTCATATTCATTTCATCAAACATTAAGTTATAAGCATTCAACAACAAAAACAAAAAAAGGAACTAAGTACAGCTTTAAAAGTATCAAGATTAATTTTCCTGCCGTGGAAGGCTATGATTGGCAACACCTGAAGAAGATTAAAACACACATTTGATTTTTGATTTCAGCCATAAAGAAACTGCATATAAGACAGTGCAGTAATAGCAGATGGACAACCAATATTTACCTGGAACATTACAACCAAAAAAATCCACATACGATGAAAACTTCAATACAAGTGAAGAAATGTCCAATGCTCAACAAAAGAGCTTTTCCCAGTCTGCCAATTCACAAACAAAATTCTAAAAAAGAGAGATGACTTGATGAAAGGAGAAAACAAAAACTACAAATACAGCAATAGCCAAAGACGCCAAAAAAAGAAAAAAAAAAACAAAAATTAGAATAATTCAAAAATAACAGAAGAAATGACAAAAATTGATGAAAACTGATAAAACTCTGCTACCACATTCAGATTACAAATAACAAAAAAATAATTCAAAAACATTAACATTAACATACACTACTAATCAAAAGCATAAAAAGAAAAAAAAAATCCTAAAAAATTACAGATCTGGACAGAAACTTACAGAGAGATCTAAACGAAAACTTACAGATCTGAACGAAAGCAATCAATCGATCAAATCCAGAGAGAGAGAGTGTTCAATATCGACCAATAGACTAAAAATCAATGGATCGATCTGTGTTCTCTTTAACATAAATTAGTGTATATATATATATCACACAGATCAAAGATCGCAGATACAGATCTGTGTTCGTATATAAACAAAATCAAAAAAATCAGAGAATGACTCACAAAATTAATCTTCAAATCGGACTGATTGAGAGCTTTGAGCCAAGATGGAGAGAGCTGGACAGAGAGATCGTAAATCGGAGCCTACGATGCTCGATCTAGTTTCACCATAAGAAAGAGAAGAGTGATGAAGAGACAGAACCCTAGATTAGCAAATCGGAAGGGCTTGATTTACTATTCCATGAATGTCGCTTGTTTCACCATAAGAAATCGGAGCCTACGATGCTCAATCTAGTTTCACCATAAGAAGAGAGGAGTGATGAAGAGACGAAATGAACAAGACGAAAAAAGTGTGGGCCTTAAAACCGGGGATATATGTTAGTAAGTAGGACGCGTGTTTTTTTAAAACGAGTTGTCTGTAAAGTATTTTAAAAATCTTTAAAACGACGTTTTTGAAAAAACGCCATAACAAAAACGTCGTTATAGGCCAATTTTCTTGTAGTGGAAGGGATAAAACTTCAGGGCAATAAAAATAGTGGAGGTGCAAATTGGAAATATTTTTTTAAAATATGGGTAAGTTTTAGATTTCAAAACTCTAACAGGAGCAATTTTGAAAACCATTTTAGAAATTATGAGTAAAAAGATAATTTTCAAATAGTCAGTGGGCTACTGCCCCTACTTGCCTGTTGATGACTGCGCCAGTGATTCTACTACAGTGCCACAAATTTGTAGACTGATCCTAGTAATCCTTCTTGTACATTGGATTCTGGATGAGATGGGATAATTTTGTTATTTAGCTAATATCATTTTCTAATTAGCAATTTCTTAAAGCAATTATAGTCGTTATGCAATAAATTTAAATCTCTTTGTAATATACTCTGGCATATGCCACCAAATCATACAAAAGTAGGTTTTGGATCACTAGCAAATCCTTAAAAAAGCGGATTTAATGACCGATTCTAGATATGTATAGTGGTTCATACACATTTTTAGTGAGCTAAAATGTTGAGAAGGGAGACCCTATTCTGAATTTGTCGCCTAAAAAGACAATCTAATCCAGCTTCGAGACCTTCAATGCTAGCATCAAGTGCTTGTAGTCCTTTTCTTGCCATTTGTACATCACCCTTCACATCATTGGTCCGAATGCATCGATGCAAGGAATGAAGCGTGCTGTCAACATTCCCCACCTCATTCAAAATCTTGTTGCCTCTCTCAGAAGCTACCAGCCGTGTGAGCAATAACCTCGAGGCCAATGACCATCCACCAGGTTTTGTCTTTGAAGCTGACACTGAAAAGAACAACCAGAGGGTTCGCAGGACAGAGATGGTAATGGAAGTTGCTTCTTGTAGAACTCGAATAACCATTAATAAGTAGTGATTCACATGTAAGAGAGGATAAGAGGAGGATCTAGCAATTTTTCTTTCCATTTGCTTCAATACACCAAGATGCTTTATGCTTTCCTTGTTCACTTTCTTTTTGCAACACATGTAAGCATTAATGATGCTTTCAATGCTTATATCTCCACCCTTCCTTCGCAACGCTGATTGAAGATCTTGCACATGTTCCTTCATCATCAAAAACAAGTCTCGTGCAACGCTACACGAGTCCATCAATATGACTGACCCTTCAAGCGCCTCTTCCACAAGTACTCCATTTTGATGTTGTAGAAGAGCGTGTTGGGTGACAGGAGAAGGAATGAGTTGTTCAACACAATTGTACAACTCCGCAAGTCCAACTAGGCCAACCCTAATAGTCTCAGCACTTAATGGAACCATGCCAACTAATGATGATTCCCAGGTCTTAAGCTTGTTTAATTCAACTTCAATTTTTGCAAAATGAGTGTGTAACCTAGCAGGCAAGCTAATAGACCTAACATGGTATTGCAAACCAAGTGATGTGGATGAAACTGCCATTGTTATTACTGAAAAAAGGTTGACAATCAAGTGAGGCTTGAATGGCAATGGTGGTTCAACTTGAATTCAACATATTTATAAGAACGAAACCTATTCATGTCATAGAAACGTGAATGTGCTAGCCGTCAGTGGGGATCATTCTACCTTTTCTATGATGATTCTTGTAGCATTTTTCGGCAACAACAGGCAATCTGTGAATTTATTTGTCAATTTTTTAATGTCATGGTAATGAAGTGGGCAATGTTGAGCTTTGATTATTGTTTATTTGGTGATGAATACTGAAATTACAAATAAGGGTTACAGAGGAATAAGAACTGTATGCCTCATTGCCTCCCCAATTATTGATGTTATTATCCTCTCAGCAACAATTCCACCTTTGAAAAAGTATATATTCAATTTGAGAAATTTGACATTTCAACTACAGTATATGGCTGGCAATGCATGCACGTCTAGAGCAAATAATCATGGAGAGGTACCAATCATAATGTATTAGAGAGATGGAACAAATTCTAGACAAGAGACAAGATTTGATGTTCAAATAATAAATAATAATACGCCATAACTCTTAAGGACCAAACCACGCTAGATTGATATCTAATGACCAAACACACTAGATTCATAACAATGTGTAAGGTTAGATTACAATACACACCACAAAGAAAATGTGCATACTAATACACGAGAAAATATTTAATGTGACAGATATGCTATGTGTTTGAAATGATGTGGTGTATCATTTCATTTATTAATTGACATGTGATTAAAATAGGACTTAAGAAGTCACTTTTTGCTTAGCTTGAGATTTTGAGTGTTCAGTTACATCAAATCTTGGTTCCACCTTTTGCTAAGTGTCAATTAATGAGTGAAAGAGTGTCATCATATCATTTCAATCACATAACGTACATGTTAATTTCTTCCTAATATACTATATGCACCACCATTTTTAGTGGTTGGATCTTAAAAAAATAAATATGAGCCATTAATTTGATTCATAATCATTATGATAATGGGTCAAAACCAAGAAGAGTTAGACTACGATGCATGATATTATTTCATGAATTATATATATAACCACCAATTATTGTATTATGTTCGGCTAAATTGAGACTTCTCTATTATTTCATTGGTATTGTTGCAAACCTAATTTCAAAGTGGTATGACTTCTCTAGATGGCATAAGTTGGGGAGAAGAGTTGGTGCGTTCGAGAGACAAGGAAACATGATTTAGAGGATGAGTAATTCTATACAAATTAATAATTCATATTAAATGAGTTGTTCTAAATATATTATTTTAGTGATTCTTATTTTAAATTTTAAAATTACATTATGGATTATATCTATAAGTAATAAAAATTTAAAAAATTTATTAATGTATACAACATTAAGTAGGGTTGCCTAAGGAATTCGTAAAATTCGCAAACCAATCCGGTCCGGCCCAATCCAATAGGTTTGAATTGGTTTTTTGAATCCGTGGTTCGGTTCTGGATTGAAGAATTGAAGAACCGTGTTTCGTGGATCGGTTTTGGATTACATTTCACAGTTTCCGGATTGGAATTGATTTAGACCGCATGCAACTTAGATTATATTCATATTATATGCCCCTGATATATACTATCATACTTCTTATATATAAAACCAATTATGCTATATATTGCTGTTGCCGTGGAATTTGTTGTTATGAAATTTTGTAGCTATTGTTGTTTTTTCAGTTTTAGTTTTGTAATGGTCCAATGGTGGAACCAGTTTTAATTTTTTTTTGAAATTTGGTGATGCCTGTTGTTATTGTGGAACTAGATATTATGGTCTCGTTTGGAAAGTTGGCTATTTAAGTAGGTTAAAATTTGTGTGTTAGGAAGATGGTTGGATTTTTTTTGTAATTGGATGTGATGTTTGTGAGAGAAAAAATAAAATGATTATGAGTTTGATACGATATTTTGTCTTATTAACTATTTTAGCTTATTTTATTTTTTTTTTTTGTAGATTTTAGCCAAAAAGCCACTTGTCAAATAGGGCTATTTAAGTTAATGGCGGAATAATATGCATGTTTATGTTTTGAAAAATTATGAAATGAAAATGTTATATGATTTTTCTTTATTAATAGATTATGTGAATCCATGATTCCAAACCAAACTGAATCGTGTTTAAATGATTTGGTTTCGAATTGGTTTTATGATTTAAATGAACTGGATTGGTTTAATTTTTATAAAATAGTATACAATGGATTGATCCTGATTTTATCCCAAATCAAATCAATCTGAATCATGCTCACCCATAACATTAAGAGGATTCAAAACATTTTGTTGTGGGTTGTAAGTCTTTTGTCAATCTAAAAAACAATAATATTACTCACCCATAAAATTTATTCATAAATAGCAATCAAGGGCCGACATTCATTTTATTTATGCACCGCACACTGTACCAATTCAATTTCATCACACAAACACATTCAATGTAAATTATGGAACAATTTTTCTAGGTTAGGAGGATTTCCATCTAAACAAAAGTAATTTGCTTGTCTCTAATACACTAAGTGGATTGGATCTGTAACAACCCCGACCTATGATTAACTGCTTAATCATGATTAATGATACCAAATAAGTAATTAAAGTGAAATTTTGAATTAATTGCTTGTGTGTGGTACTATTTCAGTTTAAATTTGTTCGTGGTGGAAATATTTGTTGGTATTTCTGTTTTATTTTGCAAATTGAATGCCTTATCGACATCCGATCATGAAATTGACTTGATTTATGTGTTATTTGGAATTTTTAAGATTTTATGGAGGGTTTAATTGAAATTTGATTCGGAACGAAATAATAAGAATAATTAAGTATAACTTGATTAGGCTAACCTAGCTTAATTAGTAGAGCCTATATAAGGCTAATGTTAAGCCTTAGATCACTTTACACACTCTCATTTCTCATCTTCTTGACTTCAAACATAGAGAGAGAGACTAAGAATTGTGTTCAAACAAACGATTTAACTTGGAAATTCAAGGAATTGGAGAGATTAAGCAAGACTTGCTAAGAATCAAAGGAATTAAGGCTTCTAGGTAAGAATTCAACCTTGTAACTTTGAAATTGAATCACTTAGCCCATGAATCCAAAGAACTAAGTAGTGTAATGCTAGAATTGAGCTAAAATGAAAGAATATAGATCATACCATACATGCATGTATATATCATGGCATCTTAAGGAAGTTTTCAAAGAATTCTCCCATGTATGTTATCATTTTACCTTAGTTTTGAGAATTCATCTTGTTTTCCATTAATTTGTCTCATTTGATCATGTTTTGAAAGCTTTGAACTTGCATCTTTACATGCATGATATGTAATGATATGTTTTCACAATTTCAAGTTTGAGTTTTGAACAATTGACAAAGTTTTTGGGCTTAATTTTGTGAAACGACTTGAATTCACCATGCTTTATCAATTTACAAGTGTTCCCTCAAGTTTTTGGCTCAAAAGGTCATGATTTGCAGCTTTGCATTTGGGTTTTGAACTTGGGAATCCAATTTGGAAATTCTAGAATTCTACTCTCCGCTTGAGCGACAGATCCTGCACTCGAGCGACCACTTTGTATTTTGCACTCACGCTCGAGCGACCAAAATTTGGCTCGAGTGTAAATTGCATGCTCCCAGAAGTTTTTATGTTTTGCAAACCACTCGAACGACAAGAGTGGCGCTCGAGTGAATATCTCAGTCACACGCTTGAGCAATCGTCAAGCGGAGAATTCACACAACAAGTACTTTTGCAGAATCTACAAACTGCTTGAGCGAAGGAAGTTGTGCTCGAGCAACCACTTACATGTTTGGACGTCCGCTCGAGCAAGAACCCTATTTCTAGCATATTTGACTAAGCGTTTTCAACTTCATTTTAGCATCCTCATTGCATCCTAGGCAATCTTAAGCCAAGATTAAGACATAATAATGAGGATAAGACTTAGAAACACACTAAGAACAAAACGTAATGAGTTAAGTATATTCCAAGTGTGTGTTTCAATCTATGTATCTGTTATGTTTGCGTAGGTCACTCGCCGTAAGCTATTTTATTTATCTGCTTTGTATGTCTGCTTTTGGAGCCATCTGTGAGCAATAACTTTGTAAAGCTATGTTTGATTATAAGTATTTTTTGACTAAATGATACGATCTATTTTCTGAAATGCTATTTATGAATCATAAATGAATGTCCACTTTTTTAAAATGTACTTGTGACATCCTTAGTTCACGTGGCCCTCTCTAGGGGATAACAATGTTATGCTTAATATGTACGTGGCCCTCGCCCAAGGGTAACAATACTGTGGTTTATATTCATGTGGCCCTTGCCCGGGGGTAACAATACCAAGGCTTATGTTTACGTGGCTCTCGCGTAGGGGTAATAATACCACGGTTATACTTGTGCACAAGATGTGGACCTATGTGGTTGTCGGTATCGACTATGTAAAATTGGTATGATATGATAGCTAAATGGATGTACCACATATAACTGCTATGATTTTTGGTTAAGTATGCGAATATGAATTTATATCTGATTTGAAATCTGCTATGGGATATCATTCATTAAATTCTTTACTCTGTTATTATTCATTGGGCTTTCGCTCACTATTTATATTATGTATGTAGGTAATCAGGCGCATGACCAGGCTCAATGATGATTGCCTGAAGCTTGTTTTGTCGACCAACCCTTGTGCCTCCCGAGGAGGTTCTGAAAGTTATGTGGTCATATTTTGTGATTGTATAAGACTTGTTTTCTTTTGGTATACGAACAAGTTTTCTGTTTATCTGTACATTGAGCTAAGTCCCCTTTTGACTTTTTGGACTTTATTTTGTAAATGGGTGACGTAAGACTACTGTAATTATGACGTCACGTGTTTATTTATATAAGTTTTTGAAAATTCTGTCCCATGTACGTCAACACAGCTCAATGGATTATGTATATTTTCTATATTTGCTTCTGCAGCCCCTTTTTATGTCATGATCTGTTCAGAGGCCTTTGGTAATCCAAGGATTACTGGCCGGTTACGATGCTAAACCTATATGGGTTAGTTTGGGTCGTGATCGGAGTGATGGTTTGGGTCGTAACAGAATGGCATCAGAGCACGTGTTATACTGCACACACAAGTCCATATGAGCTATAAGATGTCTTAGAAAAGATTAGGGACATTCCATCTGCATGTGTGAATGAGTATTTGTTTTTGTAAATGTGAAAACTGAATCTGGACATAAATACATGAAATTGAAACGAATGAACTGGAACTGAATACTCTGAACATTATGAAACGAACTATTTGCCTATGTTTATAAACGCTCTGTTTACCTATAGCAAATGGAAAATACACGAAGTGATGATACAACTGGATCTTCTAAGGCCCGAATGAGCCGAATGGAACAGATGCTTGCAGTTTTGACTGAAGCAATGACGTAGCAACAGAGACAACAACCTTTAGCACTCCCACCACAGTGCAAGTTGAGCCGGATAACAATGATATTATAAATTTAACTCAAAAGTTTAACAAAATGAAGCCGCCAATCTTTTTGGGTGGTATTGAGTCGTTGAAGGCTGAAACATGGCTGCTAGAAATTGAAAAGATATTTTAGGTGTTTCTGTGCTCGGAAATTTAGAAAGTTTTTTTGGCCACCTATATGTTGAAAAAAGAAGCTGGACGTTGGTGGATGCTTATTCGAGATAATAGTAGGACTATGATGCGGAGCTAGTTTAAAGTGATCTTTTATGAGAAATATTTCCCTCAATGCTTCAGAGACTGTAAATTGTCAGAATTTCAAGAACTTAAGCAAGATAAGATGTCTGTAGCCGAGTATGAGGCTAAGTTCACCGAGTTGGCTAGATTTTCTCCTTGGTTGACATAGATTACAAAAAGGCTCAGAAATTTGAAGGGGGATTAGATCTGGACGTGTTTGATTGAGTAGGCGTTCTAAAGTTGCCTATATATGTGGAAATACTTGATAGAGTATTGATGGCAGAGGCCATTTTGGCAGCAAAGAAACAAGCTCCAACTTCAACGATTGAATGGAAAGGTAAAAGATCCGGATTTAAATTTCAAGAAGGGTCGGTCATTTTCAAAAAGGCAGAATATAGGATCCTCTAGTAGCTCTAGTTAGAATAGTGGATCTATTCCAAACTGTCCCGATTGCGGAAGAAAGCATAAAGGCACATGTTACCGTGTATCAGGTGCTTGTTTTCGATGTGGCAAGACTGGCCACATGGTTAGAGATTGTCCACTGAGATTCGACGATGTTAACTGTCTTGCAACAAGTTCGGCCGGGTCTATTTCTGTAGCGAGAACAAATGCAAGAGCTAATATTAGGGGAAACACGAGAAATGAGACGCTAAAACAAGGGAGAGTGTTCGCACTAGTACCCGGGGATGTACAGAATACCGAGTCTATGGTGTCAGGTATAATTTCCATTTGTAACCAAAATGCACATGTCTTGATAGATTCTGGTTCTACATACTCATTTGTGTCGCATGCCTTTTCTCGGAAATTGACTAGACCTTTAGAACCCATGAATTATTTATTGTCTGTATCTACACCATCTGGGGGTTCTATGGTATGTACTTATGTTTATCCGGCATGTGAAATAGTAATTGGTGATATGACACTGTATGCTGATTTATTACCATTGGGTATTGATTATTTTGATTGTATACTGGACATAGATTGGTTGACGAAGTATTATGCTACTATTGATTGTGTGAATAAATCTATTATGTTTCGACCTCCAGGGTTACCTGATTTGTGTTTGCTGGGAATGAGGTAGTTTCTCCACCGTATTTGATCTCTATCATGAAAGCGAATAAATTATTGCGAAAAGGGTGTCGAGGTTACCTATGTTGTGTTTTGATTATGAATGCTGATAATGCTACTATTGAGAACATCCCTGTAGTTAACGAGTTTCCTGATGTATTCCCAAAATGATTTGCGTAGAGATTTAATCAATAAGGAAATTGAGTTTACTATTGATATTGTACCTGGAACACAATCGATTTCTAGACCCCTTACCGAATGTCAACCTCTAAATTGAAAGAATTAAAAGTTCAACTCCAAGAATTGCTAGACAAGAAATTTATCCGACCGAGCACTTTACCTTGGGGTGCTCCAATGTTGTTTGTTAAAAAGAAATATGAGTCCTTGAGGTTATGTATAGATTATCGGGAATTGAATCGAGCGACTATCAAAAATAAATATCCATTGTACTGAATAGATGATTTGTTTGACCAACTCTAGGGAGCCCAAGTTTTTTCAAAAATTGACCTTAGATCCGGATACCACCAATTGAATGTTAAAGCCCAAGACATAGAGAAAACCGCCTTTCAGACTAAATATGGGCACTATGAGTTTTTGGTGATGCCGTTTGGGGTAATTAATGCACCTGCAGCTTTTATGGACCTAATGAATAGGGTGTTCAAATAGTTTCAGACACCACCAATTGTGTTTATTGATGATATTTTGATTTACTCCAAAATTAGGGAAGAACATGAAAATCATCTAAGAATTGCTTTACAGACTTTGAGAAAAAAAAAAGTTATATGCAAAACTATCCAAATGTGAATTCTGGCATGACAGTGTAGCATTTCTAGGACATGTAATCAACAAAGACGGCATATTAGTAGACCCACAGAAGATTGAAGCCATTGTGGATTGGCTAAGACCAACCAATGTGTCAGAAGTCAGAAGTTTTCTGGGACTTACAGGCAATTATCGTCGATTTGTGAAAGATTTCTCCAAGCTTGTTTTGCCACTCACTCAATTGACACAGAAAACTACACCATTTGATTGGACTAATCAAAGAGAATCTGCTTTCCAAGAATTAAAGACTAGGTTAGTAATTGCACCAATTTTAACTTTGCTAAATGGTATTGATGGGTTTCAAATTTACAGCGATGCTTCATACAAAGGTTTGGGGTGTGTATTAATGCAAAATGGGAAAGTAATTGTTTATGCTTCTCGATAACTCTGCATACATGAAAAGAATTACCTAACTCATGACCTTGAATTAACAACTGTGATTTTTGCATTGAAAATTTGGCGCCATTATCTGTATGGATGACTTGTGAAGTATATACGGATCATAAAAGTTTGAAATATTTCTTCACCCAAAAGGAACTAAACATGAGACTACGGAGATGGTTAGAATTGATTAAAGATTATGACTTGCAGATTTTGTATCATCCGGGGAAAGCAATCACAGTTATGGATGCTTTGAGCCGAAAATCTGTTGGCAATTTGTCATGTTTGCTCACCGAGCAGAAAAAGCTGTTATGTGACTTAGAGAAGAATGAGATTGAAATTGTGTTGCGGGAACATGGAGGGATCTTAGCTGCCATTTCTGCCCAGCCTGTAATCATTGAAGAAATTAAAGAGAAACAACTTGACGATGAGTTTTTGAAGAAGATTGTTGGTGACCTTGACTCAAAACCGAGACCGAGATTTGTGTATAATGATAATGTGTTGAAATTTCAGAATAGACTTTGTGTATCAGATCGTTCTGACTTAAGAAAACGTGTTATGACCGAGGCTCACAGTTCGAAATTTGCTATGCATCCAGGTAATACGAAAATGTACAAGGATCTGAAATAGAATTTCTGGTGGCCTGGCATGAAGAAAAGCATTGCTGATTTTGTGGCTAGATGTTTGCATTGTCAACAAGTTAAAGCGGAACATCAACGACCCGCTAGATTGCTTCAGCCACTTCCAATACCGGAATGGAAATGGGAACATATCACGATGGACTTCATTGTGGGATTACCTCGCTCTTCTCGAGGTATGGACTCTATTTGGGTAATTGTTGATCGATTGACTAAATCTGCACATTTCTTACCTGTCAAATCTTATATAATGTGGATAAGTTGGCTAACTTGTATGTTAATGAGATTGTGAGATTACATGGTGTGCTAGTATCTATTGTATCTGATAGAGATCCTAAGCTCACGTCAAGATTTTGGCAGAGTCTACAATAAGCTTTGGAAACTGAGTTAAGACTGAGCAATGCATATCACCCACAGACAGATGGCCAATCAGAAAGAACGATATAGACCTTGGAAGATATACTCAGAATAAGTATCTTAGATTTCCAAGGAAATTGGGAGACCTACTTACCATTGGCCGAATTTGTGTGTAACAACAGCTATCATTTGAGAATCGACATGGCTCCTTATGAAGCTTTGTATGGTAGGAAATTTCGTTCTCCGATCTGTTGGGCCGAGGTACGTGATAAACCTTTGTTGGGACCGGAACTTGTGTAAGAAATTACGGAAAAGGTGAAATTGATTCAACAAAGATTGAACATGCAGAAAGCTGCCAAAAGAGTTATGTAGATATCCGAAGAAGATACAAAGAGTATGAAGTCGAGGATCACGTGTTTATCAAAGTAACTCCAATGAAAGGGCAAACTCAGTTTGGTGTTAAGGGTAAGTTAGCATCGAGATATGTTGGGTCATATAAAATCCTTGAGAAAATCAATCCGGTGAAGTATCAGGTACCCTTACCGCTAGTTATGGAGCATATGCATAATATTTTTCACGTATCCATGCTTCGAGGGTATTTGAGAGATCTATTCCATGTGATTGAATCAACTCATATGCTTCTGAAAGATGATTTTACTTATGAAGAACAGCCAATTCAGATTGTGAATCGTAGGATTAAAAGATTGAGGAACAAAGAAATCTTATTGGTGAAAGTGGATTGGCAGAACCACGAAGGGACGTATGCAACATGGGAGACTGAAGAAGACATGATGAAGAGATACCCTGAGTTAGGATCCAATATTTTACCAAAACGAAGGTAATTCGAGTTTGGAGAACAAACTCTATAAGGGGGGAAAACTGTAATAATCTCGACCTATGATTAACTGCTTAACCATGATTAATGATGCCTAATAAGTAATTAAGGTGAAATTTGAATTAATTGCATGTGTGTTGCATTATTTGAGTTTAAATCTGTTCGTGGTAGGAATATCTATCTGTATTTCTGTCACGATCCAAACCCACCCCTCTGTAGGTTTAGTGTCGTAACCGGCCAGTAATCCTAGGATTACCAAAGGCCTCTAAATTAAATAACTCATAGTTAGGGGCTGCGGAAGCAATTATAGAAACATACATAGTCCAATGAGCTGTAGAGACATATATGTGACAAATTTTTTTTTTAAAACCTTCATACATATATACATGACATCATAATGCAGTAATCTTATGTTACATTCACTATAGATATAGCCAAAAGGGACTTAGCCCAATAAACAGATAACAGAAAACTTGTTCATAATTCAAAAGGAAACGAAGCCTTTTTATGTTCACAAAAATATGACTACAAGGCGTATGGAACCTCCTCGGGGAGGCACAAAGGCTGGCTGACAAAAACTCTCTAGGCGGTCATCACTGAGCCTGGTCACGCCCTTAATCACCTACATATATAAATATAAATGGTGAGCGAAGCCTAGTGAATAATAACAAAGTAAAGAACTTAATGAATGATGTCTCATATTAGATTTGAAATCAGAAACAAATCCATATTCACATACTTTCCAGAAATCATTAGCAGGTATTTGTGGTACATCCATTTAGCTATCATGACATATCAAATTCACATAGTCGGTACTGACAACCGTTAAGGTTCATATCTTGCACACAAGTAGCCATGGTATTGTTACCTCCAGGCAAGGGCCGCGTGAATATAGGCTTCGGTATTGTTACCTTCGGGCGAAGGCCACGTGAATATAGACCTCGATATTGTTACCCTCGGGGCAAGGGCCACGTGAATATAGACCTCGATATTGTTACCCCCGGGCAAAGGCCACATGAATATGAGCCATAGTATTGTTACCCTTGGGTAAGGGCCACGTGTATATTGGCCACAATATTTTTACCCTCGGGCGAGGGCCACATGAATGTAGGGATGCCACAAATATATTTCAGAAAGATGGACATTCATTCATGATTCGTAAAAAAAAATGGCATTCTAGAAAATAAATCATATCATATCAGTCAGAAAATAATTATAATTAAACATAGCTTTACAGAGTTATTACTCACAAATGGCTCCAGACAAACAGACAAAGTCCACAGATCAGGTAACTTGCGGCATGTGACCTACATAGATACAAAACGAATACATATAGAATTACACACTCGGAATCATAACTTAGTTCTTTCTTATTTTGGTGTGTTCTACTTTTATTCCTCAATATTCTGGCTTAATTAGGGCTTAGAAATGACTAGAATGAAATGACGATGCCAAAATGCATTTGGAAACATTTGGTCAAAAATGTTGAAAATAGGGGTCCCGCTCGAGCATGACTTCTTTTGCTTGAGCGAACATGAAAAATGTGAGTGGTCGCTCAAGCGCAACTTCCATCGCTCTGCCGGTCTATAAACTTTGCAAAAGTACTAATTGCTCGATTTTTCCTCGATGCTCGCTCGAGTGTGAGACTCAGGTCCTCGCTCTAGTGTAACTCTTGTCGCTCGAGCAGTCTACAAAACATATAAACTTTTAGGAGCATGCATTTCATGCTCGAACGAACTTCAGGTCGTTCGAGTAGAAGTGTAAGATCACAGAGTGGTTGCTTGAGCAGAGAATCGAGCGGAGAAGTAGAATCTAGAATTTCCATATTATTTTTCCCAGTGCAAAACTCAATTTCAAAGCTGTAAATCATGGTCTTTTGGGCCAAAAACTTGAGAAAACTTAAGGAAATGCTTGTAAATGGATAAAAATGGTGAATTGTAAATCATTTCATGAAACTAAGGCTCAAAAGCATGTGAATTGTGCATAATTCAAACTCACAATTTTGAAACATAACAAGCACGAGATGATTTGGCTTCAACACTTCCAAGACATAATCAATTAAGGTCAAATGGGTATGAAACTTGGTGAATTTTCAAAACTAAGGGAACATAATAACATGCATAAGGAAATTTTCTTGGAAAACAACTTCAAAATTCATGAAATGTACATGCATGCATGATTTAACTTCATTCCCTTAATTCTAGCTTAATTCTTGTAATTCATCTCCTAATTCACATGAATGCTAATAATAGCTATTTCAATTACATAATTAGAGGGTTGAGTTCTTACCTTGGCTTCTCAATTGAATGCTAGATAGCTAATTGTTTGAGTTTCTAAGCTAAACTTCCAAGTTCTTCTAATTTCTTCAATCCTCTAGTTGAAATCCAGTCTTCCTTCTCTCTCTCTCTCTCTCTCTCTCTCTCTCTCACGTTTGAGCTCAAAAGATGACGAAATGAGAGTGTAAAATGTGTAAGAAGGGGTAGGAGTGGCCTTAAATAGGCTTGCTTAGTGGTCTTAATTAATTTGGCTTAAGCTAAGTAAAGTGACATTAATTAATCTAATTTAATTGTTCCGAATCGAATTTCAATCGATTCTACCATAAATTTCTAAAAATGCCAATTAACACGTATACCATGTCAATTTCATGATCGGATACCAATAAGGCCTTCAATTCGCAGGACAGAACTAAAAATATAAACAGATATTTCTACGATAGACAAATAGAAACACAAATAATGCAACACATATGCAAAGAAGTCAGAATTCCATTTTAATTACTTATTAGCATCCTTAATCATGGTTTAATGGTTAAGCATGGATCGGGGTTGTTACAATTTCTGTTTTATTTTGCGAATTGAAGGCCTTATCGGCATTCGATTATGAAATTGACTTGATTTATGCAATATTTGAAATTTTTAAAATTTTATGATGGGTTTAATTGAAATTCGATTCAGAATGAAATAATTAGAATAATTAAGTATAACTTGATTAGGCTAAGCTAGCTTAATTAGTGGAGCCTATATAAGGCTGATGTTAAGCCTTAGATCACTTTGCACACTCCCATTTCTTATCTTCTTGACTTTAAACGTAGAGAGAGAGAGAGAGAGAGAGAGAGAGAGAGAGTAAGAATTGAGTTCAAACAAAGGATTTAACTTGGAAATTCAAAGAATTGGAGAGATTGAGCAAGACTTGCTAGGAATCAAAGGAATTAAGGCTTCTAGGTAAGACTTCAACCTTATAACTTTGAGATTGAATCACTTAGCCCATGAATCCAAAGAACTAAGTAGTGTAATGCTAGAATTGGGCTAAAATGAAAGAATATAGATCATACCATGCATGCATGTATATATTATGGTATCTTAAGGAAGTTTTCAAAGAATTCTCCCATGTATGTTATTATTTTACCTTAGTTTTGAGAATTCATCTTGTTTTCCATCAATTTGTCTCATTTGATCATGTTTTGAAAGCTTTGAACTTGCATTTTTACATGCATGATATGTAATGATATGTTTTCACAATTTCAAGTTTGAGTTTTGAACAATTGACAAAGTTTTTGGGCTTAATTTTGTGAAATGATTTTGAATTCACCATGCTTTATCAATTTACAAGTGTTCCCTCAAGTTTTTGGCCCAAAAGACCATGATTTGCAGCTTTGAATTCGGGTTTTGAACTTGGGAGTGCAATTTGGAAATTCCAAAATTCTACTTTCCGCTCGAGCGACAGATCTTGCGCTCGAGCGACCACACTGCATTTTGGACTCGTGTTCGAGTGACCAAAATTTGGCTCGAGCATAAATTGCATGCTCCCAAAAGTTTTCATGTTTTGTAGACCGCTCGAGTAACAAGAGTGGCACTCGAACGAATATCTCAACCATATGCTCAAGCAACTGTTGAGCAGTCATCGAGCGGAGAATTCACACAACAAGTACTTTTGCAGAGTCTACAGATTGCTCGAGCAAAGGAAGTTGCGCTCGAGCGACCACTCACATGTTTGGACGTTCGCTCGAGCGAAGGAAGTTGCACTAGAGCGAGACCTCTTCTAGCATATTTGACTAAGTGTTTTCAAGTGCATTTTAACATCCTCATTGCATCCTAAGCATTCTTAAGCCAAGATTAAGACATAATAATGAGGATAAGACTTAGAAACACACTAAGAACGAAACGTAATGAGTTAAGTATATTCCGAATGTGTGTTTCAATCTGTGTATCTGTTATGTTTGGGTAGGTCACGCGTTGTAAGCTATCTGATTTATCTGCTTTGTCTATCTGCTTTTGGAGCCATTTGTGAGCAATAACTTTGTAAAGTTATGTTTGATTATAAGTATTTTATGACTAAATAATACAATTTGTTTTTTGAAATGCTATTTATGAATCATAAATGAATGTCTATTTTTCTGAAATGTATTTGTGGCATCCTTAGTTCACGTGACCCTTAGCCGGGGGTAACAATGCTGTGCTCAATATGTACGTGGCCCTTGTTCAGGGGTAACAATACTGTGGTTTATATTTATGTGGCCCTTGCCTGGGGGTAACAACGAGGCTTATGTTCATGTGGCCCTTGCCTAGGGGTAATAATACAATGGTTACTTGTGCACAAGATGTAGACCTATGTGGTCATCAGTACTGACTATGCAAAATTGGTATGATATGATAGCTAAATAAACGTACTACATATAACTGCTATGATTTTTGGTTAAGTATGCGAATATGAATTTATATCTGATTTGAAATCTGTTATGGGATATCATTTATTAAATTTTTTACTCTATTATTATTCATTAGGCTTCCGCTCACTATTTATATTATGTATATAGGTGATCAGGCGTGTGACCAGGCTCAATGATGATCGCCTGGAGCTTGTTTTGTCAGCCAACCGTTGTGCCTCCCGAGGAGGTTCCGAAAGTCATGTGGTCATATTTTGTGATTGTATAAGACTTGTTTTCTTTTGGTATATGAACAAGTTTTCTGTTTATCTGTACATTGGGCTAATTCCCCTTTTGACTTTTTGGACTTTATTTTTGTAAATGGGTGACGTAAGACTACCGTAATTATGACGTCATGTGTTTATTTATATAAGTTTTTGAAAATTCTATCCCATGTGCGTCAATACAACTCAATGGACTATGTTTATTTTCTATATTTGTTTCAGCAGTCCCTTCCTATGTCATGATTTGTTCAGAGGCCTTTGGTAATCCAAGGATTACTGGCCGGTTACGATGCTAAACCTATAGGGGCGAGTTTGGGTCGTGGCAGAACCCATCAAGTTTTGGCCCAATCCAATTAGAGATTTTTAAAGAGGATTTATGGGTCGGTCCTTTGGACCAGACTTAATTCCTAGGAAGTCCTAACCCAAAATGATTTAGCCCATCTTCTATTTTTACCCCTTACATTCAGTTGAGTGATTTTACCTTAAACCTAAACACATCCTATCTCTATTTCTCTTTTTTTTTTTTTCTTCTTTCTCTCTCTCTCTCTCTCCCTTGTTTCTGTCACTGGCACACTATTTCCTCATCCTCCTCCATTACCAACCACCATCTTCTTCTCCTTCGTTGCCATCACCGCTACTCATTCTCTATCATTCATTTGCTAGCTTCAACACTGTAATCCTCCATCATTGATCTACCATCTTCGACATCGTTGTTGCCACTATCTCCCTCCGTCACCGGTTTGGAATGCAAAGTGTCAAATCAGTGCATTGAAAGGTGTTGTTGATCTTCTACAGACGTGTAACTGATTTGATAAATTCGTTACTTAATTCAGTGATAAATTTATCACTGGTTTGAACAATACAAAGCTCCAAACTCGTCAATGTCAACACACCCATCTTTATTCATGTCGATTTTCCTGATTTCTCTCAGATCTAACATATATCTCTTAAATCCAAGGGCCACAGAGACAGTTCTCATATTCACCAACACCAATGAATTCATCAATGTCTTTGGTACTCATCAATGTCGATATACCCCATCTCCATTCATGTTGATTTTCTTGATCTCTCTCAGATCTAACACCATTTCTCTCAAATCCAAGGGTCATAGAGGCAATTTTCATGTTCACCAACACCAACACAACGATATATCAATGGCTCTAGCAGTTCTTATATTCACCAACACTACTAATTCATCAATGGCTATGGCAGTATAATAGCAGGGGCAAAATCGGGATAAAAAAAATAACAGGGCTTCCTAATGCATGATGATAGAAACTTAAGACCTAATAGGTAAAAGATTCAATTATTGGAATCGGCTGGTAAAACTCATTTTTTTAAGTCCATCATTCATTAAAATAATTTTTTTAAAAAAATCTATCTAGTTATTATCTTAAATAGATGACATGTATAATATGAAAAATAGGCTATTTATTTTTTTGAAGATAAATAAAAAATAAATAAATAAAAACAGAGTTATAATTATTGGAACAATTATTTTATTTTATTTTCTGAATGTACACAAAACTTAAGAAAATTGCTTCATACTACTAATTTAGTACCACTAATGCACCACTAATGACGTGACATCATGTGGACTCTACCACTAATGTGATAGTTTGGCCTTTGTTTTTTGTTTTTTGTTTTTTTTTTCCTTTACACTACCACCTCATTAATGGTACTTTTAAAGCTTCCAATTCAGTTCTCTAAATCGGAATTGAAAACTTAAAACAATTAATGCATCAAATTCAAAGTGGGGGTCGTGGTGGCGAGCGCATATAATCTAAATTGAACGTCCATTCTTTTTACAGCAATGTTAGGTATTATGAAAAACCTTTTATGAAAATAATTATGAAAGTTTTGTGACTTTTGGATTTACAATAGAATAAAAGCACACACACTAATCAAGGTAATCCAAGAATCATAAATCTTTCATGATCATTTTCATGAAAAAATTTTCATGATCTCTAACTTTTCTCTTCTTTTTAAAGGACTGGACAAAAGCTGAGTACAAAAAAAAAAAAAAAAAAAACGAAAAAAAAGAAAGAAAAAAAAAGAAGAAGATACATATTCAGAAAAATGGACCAAAATATCTACAATTTTAGAATCTAAGGTGAAGATTTTTTTCATGATATGGTCCTATAACAATCAGATTAATCTATACCTTACATTTGAATTTTTGGTTAACATTCTACTTTGGCAAAATTACACACACACAAAAGAAAAAAAAAAAAATTGGCCCTTGGAACAAAAATTGGCTCTTGAATTTTTAATTTTGTCAATTCAAATCTTAATATTTTAATTTATTTTCAATTAACAATCTTTCTATTTGTTAAGCAAATCTAACTGATTTTTTGTGTTGATATTTAGTAATTAAACTCAACGAAAATTAGTATTTTAAATATTTTATATATTCATAAATGAGTTTAATGGCTAAATTACTATTTTTTCATTGATTTTACTTAACAAAAATAAGAAAATTATTTACATTAAAATAATTGAAAATATTATAATTCATCTTATTACAATGATCCTAAGATTTTTTTTTTTTTATAATTTTCCCTTCTCATTTTTCCTTCCAGGTGAAGAGATTTTTCTAAAATAAAAAGAGGAATGGGGATAAATAAGATTGGGGGCTCCACCATGTTTCCCTAGTCCAATCATCTACTAATCCCTCCAAAAAAAAATTGCATCTACTCTTTTTTTTTTTTAAATTTTAATTTTTGTTTTTGATCGAAACAAACTCCAATTACTAAGGTGCCGTTTGGTCAACACTTACGTTTTCAGTTTTCATTTATATTTACAAAAATTTAAAAAACTCAAATAAAAACTTGGTTGGTAAATTTTTGATTTATAAATCAGTGGTCTCAGTTTATAAATTTGGCAAAAAAATGTAAACTCAAAAAAATGTGTTTTCATTGAGTTTTGAGTTTTTTTTTTTTTTTTTACCATCCAAACTAGCCACCACCTACGACCATTTTCCCACTACGTCTTCGCCACCACCACCCACCACCCACACTCATCCCCCACCACCACCCGCTACCACCACTCACCAACCACTGCCACTACACCACCCGCCATTACACCCACCTGCCACCACCACCCACCACCACCCACAATCACACCACCCACTTACTACCCATTCGCCACCACACCCACCCTCGCCGCCACCACCCACACCTACCACCCGCCACCACGACTCAACCCACTCGCCACACCAGCCACCCACTACACCAGCCACCAGTCACCTGCCATCCACGCCACCTATTCCCACCACCACCATCACCCGCATCCGCCACCCATCACCCACTGCCACCACCACCACCACCACCCACCATCCGCCACCGTCACCCACCTACCACCATCACCACCCGTCACCACCACCCACCCGCACCACCACCACTCCCATCGCCATCCACCACCACTACCACCACCACCCATCGATACCACCTACACCCGCCACCACACCACACCACCACCCACTCGCTACCACCTACCACGCCACGTTACCCACTCACACACCACCACCCGCCATCGCCACCCACCTGCCACACCACCCACCAACCCGCTACCACTACCACCACCACCCACTCGTTACAACCACCCCCGCACCGTCACCCATCCAACCACCACACCACCACCACCTGCCACCGACCCACCACCACCCGCCATCCGCACCCACTCGCCTCCATACCCACTCGCTACCACCCACCACCACCACCGTCACCCACCCACCATCACTCCCGACCACCACCACCACCCGCCATCGCCACTACCTGCACCACGACCACGACACACCTCGCTACCACCACCACCGCCACCCGCCACCGTCACCACCCACCCACCACACCACCCACCACACCACCCGCACCACCCGCCACCACCACCACAACCCGCCCTGCCACCACTACCACACCACCCATTCGTTACCACCCACCGTCGTCACCCACCCACCCACCACACCGCTACCCACCACCCATCGTCACTACTTTCCACCACCGTCTTCCGCCGCCACTTGCCATTTCTCGCTCTTTTTATATTTTTAAATTTTTAAAACATTTTGTCAATTACCAAACGTGTTTGTAGTTATGTTTTTCTAAAATAAACAAAAAATATGCAAAAATCAGTTTATAAATTTTTTTATAAATATAAACTAAAAACGTAAATGTTACCAAACAGACCCTAAGAGTTGGGAAGAGAAACTCAATCAATGGCAAAATCTCATCTAAGCACGCGCGAACCGTCCAATGAACCATCCCATTATATACTCTGGGATACCATATCAAAATCTCATCTAAGTACGCGCGAGCCGTCCAATGAACTGCTCCATTAGATACTCTAGGGTACCACATCTATTCTATCCATTGGAAAATTGGTGCAACCATAACCAAGATAAATAATATATAAAACAGGCCTGGAGATAAATTGGTGCATAAGCCTGGAGAGGCCTTGAGATTATCCTACTCTGTGTTTACAACACTGATTCAGTACTCTAAATTTGCACTACTAATGTCAACTCTAATGAGTTAGTAGTGTAAGGAAAAAAAAAAAAGTCAAACTATCACATCAGTGGTGGATCCACATCAGCGTCACATCATTAGTGGTTTTCAATTAGTGATCTGAAACATTTTTATTATGTTTAATTATTATTAGTATATCCAATTTACCTGCTGAACTATAACACATTCAATTATGTATATGTTACAATAAGAAATAATCAAGAGTCAATTTATGTTGTATTTGGACCATTTATTTAAGTAGAGATTTAAAAAGATAAAAATAAAAGTGAACAAAATATAAACTAATATTTTTTTTTTTTCATTTTTTTTGCCCTTCTAACTTTCTATTCAAATTCATAATGTAAACACCATGTAAAATAATTCTACACCAGACGAACAATTCACGGACACAATGTTGGATTTGCAGATGAGAGGGTACAATAAAATTATTTTATCCTAAAGGACTAGGTCAAATTTTGGAGTAGGGTCACATCAAGAACGGTTGTGCGCAATTACATGACTTTTGTGTTTCTTTTATTTATTTTTATCAAAACATCCATTATTTTTATTTTATTTTATTTTGTTTTGTTTTGTTTGTTTTTTTTTTTCATAAATGTCATTGACACAAATGTATTTTTCTATAAATTTTGTGTTTGTAAATAATTTTTTCCCTTTTTCTTTTATTTATTTATTATTAATTTTTTGAGTAATTCACAAACATTCCCACAAAATTAAAATATAATGTAACGAAAAACTTTGATGTTATTTTTTTTTGTTTTATTTTTAAGTCATCACATCACTCTATTTTTTTTGTCATAATACATCTATTTATTACGAGTCATTTGAAAATTTCGAACTACATCAATCTTGATATAAAAGTCAATAATTGTTTTTTAATAGCAAATTCAATAGTTAATGATGACTGAAATAGGGGACAGATGAATTTCTAGGCAGCGAATCGTGTGCCACGATTAAGAAGGTGCTAAGATTCGTTAAAAACGCACTGTCAATATGGAGAAATTTTCAACGAGATTTACATAATTACCGATTGGACTCCAACCAACGGCAGAGCCCAAGGAGGCTAGAGGGGCCACCGCCCTTACAATATAATTGGGGAAATAACCCATCAGTTGATGGTTAGAAAAACAAATTCAAATTAATGATAAAATTTATAAATTTTAAATATTAAAATTATAAATTTTTTTTGTAATTTTTCCATATAATATTTGTTTTCAATAAGGATGCTCAGCGGATATTCTGATTTATTCAAATCGACCGAATCAAACCGATCCGTCACATTTTGGAAGGTTATGTGATGACGAGCAGACGGTTACAGATTGATTTTTTCCGCCTATTTTTAAACAGATAGCAAATTTGAGATTTCTTTGGCCACAACCGAACAACCAAACTGTGAGTACCCCTAATAATTTGTAAGACTTTGTGTTTTTAATTTATTTAGATATTCCGTTTGTGTTTTAAATTAAAAAAGAGTTTAGATATTTTGTTGTATTGTTAATTTATTTTCAAGTTGAAAATCCTTTTATCAAATGTCTAGTGTTGATATTTGATATTTTTATGTGAAAAATATAAGGTTTAATTATGCCATTTTTTAAAAAAATAAATTAAATAGTTTTCGAATAAAAAAAGTAATGAAATAATTTTGATAATACATAATTTTTTTATATGTATTTATTATTGGTATTTGACAATTTACTTGATAATCTTTTTGTTATGTTGAGTTGGATTGTTATAAAAAAATATTAACAAAGTTACATTATGTTTAAAATTTATAAAAATTTTAAACTGTTTCGTATCCATCTATAAATTCACAAATTCGCTCAATTCGTATATTTCAATCTAACAGACAGATATAGATTAATTTTTTCAACATGTCAATTCAACGAATGAATGATAAATTGAAAATTCTCCGACCGAAATTGAGAGGACCCTGGTTCTCAAGCCTATTAATTTGTAAATAGCTGGACCCCAACTCTAATATATTCTCTATAGTATAATTAGTTTTAATATATTCTCTATAATATAATTAGGGGTGGTTTGAAATGTTCTAAATAAGTATATTTTTTAATTTTTTATAAAAAAAATATGTAAAAAAATAAAAAAAAATATTAATTAATATGATTCAAAAAAAATAAAAAGATGAACTAAAATAGTGTACGTTAAACAACCCTTAAAGTTTTGTGTTTGTTTGGTTATGGGGTTGCTGTAGTGATGGGACACAATCACAAGGTCGATGGCTCTGGTCCAGGAAATTGTTGAATCAGAATTGGTTACGATTTATTGTGATGATTTTAACTACAATTAAAGTGGTCTTTGATTAATCATGACTTTTATTTTAAGTTTATTTTGATAATATATTTAAAAGTCAATTTTTTAATTTTTTGATATACTGATGTACTACATACAATGTGTACAAAGTGCTTTATAATTTTGTTGAAAATTTTATTTGCCAATTAAATGATAATGTTCAATTTTCATGGTTATAAAAATGAATATTTTATGATTATGGGATGACATTAGTAGGAAACTTTGATAAGAATATAATAAAATAAATTTTTGTTGTCAGTTTTTTATTATATATAATCCACCTCCAATACCCCAATTCCCACTTGAAAAATTTTAGATGGTATTTGAAGTATGAATTTGGGTACGAATTTGGAACCAAAAAAAAAAAAAAAAAAATCAAAAGAAAAAGATAAGTAAATTGTGATTGAAATATAATTACATTTCACATATATATATATATATATATATATATTTTAAATTCCTACCTAAATCCATACTCCAAACACAGTTTTAGAAAGACTTCAAAATTAAATTTGTGAAACTCTAAGCACTAATCTCCTTTCACATTCTGTATTTAATTGTTTCCCTCACCTTTTACATTATTCAATTATAAATCTTCTATCTAATGTCAAGTTAGATTCCTAATACGGTGTTTGGTTGAGAGATTTGAGGATGTATTTGAAAAAGAAAATGGAAAATGTATATGAAATATGAAAAAATTATACCTATATTTCACATAGTTTCACAAACATTTTCCCTTTTACTTTTCAAATTTTTTTCCAAATCCCCCAACCAAATACAGCATAAATGATTCTGTGGACAAATTTTCAAGATATGCATCACATTAATTTATATAAATAATGTTTGCCATCCACTAAGGTTGATGGACAATACTTTATCCATTGTCTAGCTTCAAGGGTGAGGTTGATTAGGATGAAAGAAATGTAAAATGTGAGAAAAAGAAGAAAAAAAAAATATTACTTTTTATTTGTGTTAGGCATGAGAATAGCATAAAATGCAAGAAAATTCCGCTTATTTTAAGTTATTTCTTCCTAACTTTTACATTATAAGCTTTGTTTAACTTATTTTATGCTTTGTTGCACAGACTCTTCAACTAAAATAAAATATAAGTAATTCAAAATAGTCTCATAATAACTTAGCTTTTGATTTCTTACAAAATATAATATCTTTATATATACATAAAATAATATTTTTTCTCATGTAAGTGGCCAATTGGCATCACACTTTCCAATTTTCTTACAAATTTTTCGGAAAAAAAAAAAAAAAAAAAAAAAAAATCTTAACCAAATGCATGCAAGGAAATACATTTTCGTTTCATTTTTTTCTTTCATGTCATTTTCTATCATATTTTTCATTGAAATGAAATAGACTCTAATGAATTTTCTACGTCTTTTGTTTCTTTCAAATCTTTAATTTTTTTTTTTCTTGGCTTGTTTCAGAATTAGAAAATAATATATAAGCCCACTTTTTAAACTCCTTTTTTAAACTCAATAATGTGTAAATAATGTGATTAGTTAATAATTAGACAATATATGAGAGAGAGTGTTGGCTTAAATATCTTGACTGATTATCATATCATTAAGTTTGAAAAGTGAGTCTAATTTTTGAACTTGTGTATAGTAATGTTCTTCAGAATTTTGTATGATTTTGTAGCATATGCCAGCTTTTGATGAGTGATTATATGTGACATCCAAAACAAACGTGGCAAATGAATTTTGAAAGCATGCAATAAGTCCCTCCCAAGTCAGGAAGTGTGCTGCAAGATAGAGGGTTGCATTTAGATTGTTGGTGTGCTAGATATGCTTCAATAGAGAGTGGAAACACTTTGAAAACACATATGTTCCATGTTTTTATTCAAATTATATATGTATGTATATATATTTGGAAATGGTCAGATTTCGGCTTTGATTCTGTGGGAGCTCTTGTTGTTTTTGACTGGTTTTAGAACTGGATTTTGAAGGATCCATATGAGGAAATGCAATTCTCACTGCTCTATCTTTCTATCTATCTATCTATCTATCTATCTACTTGTTCATCTATCTGTCCACCTCCACCGCCGGTCGCAAGCAAATTTTCTAGCGAAAACAAATTTTCGATGACTTTTCTGGGAAACCACCAGTGGTGGGCAATGGTGGGTGGGGCAAAGATGAGGAAAAGGAAATTCTAACTTCTCTGTCTATCTACTTGTCCCTCTATTTGTCTACCTCCACTGTCTAGGTTTTTTTGGCAAAAATGACTTTCCTAGCAAAATGCTAGCTGCGATGGTGGAAGATGGTGGGCAGGGCGGTTGATAGTAGTTTACGAGAATAGAGAGAATAAGTAGGGTTTGAAAAAAGAACGTAAAAATGGAATTTAAAACAATGGTATGTGCTTCCACAAATATATTTCATTAACCCTGTCTTTAAAATCAAAACAAAATATGGATTTAATGCCATATCAGGAATTGGGGTGGTTATTTTATGGGGGGCACAACGGCTATTGTTGTGAGGCCTATGGAGCTCATTTCGGGCCTATTTTAATAATTTAAACTGTTCACTTTTTAGAATATATCAAGTAGAACATAACTGCAGAAAATTAAATTAATTGAATATCGAAAACCCTTTTATCATATTGCATTTGTATCTAACAAAGTAATGGTAAATACAATTTGAAATATAAAATTGAACAAATGCAGTTGTAATTCGATGAAAAAGTTATCGATATCCGATTAAATTGATTTTTTACAATTATATTTGATTCAATTTACCTTAAAAATCATCAAAATGAGTCTTAAGATACCCTTGTCATTAATTTTTGTGTGTAATATGTTCGTTTATATTTTTTTTGATTAGCAAAAGAAACTTTATTGATGAAGAAAGCAAGATACATGCGAAAACTTACATCAACAAAGAAGGGAAGTGCAAAGAGCATCATAACTAGCCCAACAATCAGATCAGTCTATTATGCTCTGAATGCTGTATGGTTGGAGTGCAGTTGGAGTTTTTGCCCTGCGGTGCATAAGATAGAGAGCACCAGCATAATAGATTAAGCCCAACAACCTGCTTAAGAAGATGAGAATTCGGCGGTGGTTCGTCCACCTAGGGGCATTCCAATGATAAAGTCAGTAAACAATATCTCTCAAAGATAGCAAATTGTGTTTAAACTCACAAGAAAGAACTTACCTTAGAATCACGAAGGTGCCTTGCTTTTATAACTAGCAGTGACTTGATCCTCTTAGAAGCCTCACTTTAATGGACTCAAGCTCCATACTTATCCTGGACCCTCATCTAGATAAAGATAAACTCTTCTTGAGCCTTATCTAGGACTCTTGTCCCTTATCTGCTTATCTCGGATTGCGGTATCTCCGCAGATAACCTCGGCCTAGTCGAGATCATCTCGGCGCATAACTAAGCCACGTGGCACCTTGGCGTATCACCTTAGCTACGTCCTGTCATTCATGAAATACGTCCCCACAATTGCCCCTTAGGCTCTATTACCTCGGCAACCTGAGGTAATGGAACCTACATTGTTTTGTCTCTATAACATGTCGGTTAAAATTTCATTTCTTCTTCATGACCGAGATCATCTCGTCAGTTTCAAGTAACCAAGACTCTGCTGCCCATTCTACCAAGGACCAAGAACCAAAAATCAAGTTCTTCAAGTCTCTCACTCGGGATTGCTCCTCTAGCCGAGGTTATGGCCTCACTCATTCAAGAATTTCAAGAGTTCTAATTGTGCATGAGCTGTCATGCACAGTCTCTTCAACTGCTTCCTCCACGTCTCTCTATCCCATTGGCTTGTACCTAACATGCACTATCGAATCACGTGGCTTCCGGTCATACCGCCTGACAGGCACGTTGTCCAAGGTGCCTCATTATATTTTGCCGCATTTTCATATTTTTGACAAAACTCTTTCTTTCTCTCTCTATCTCTTCACCTTGCGACCCCTCTCTGCTCAGACTTTTTCTCTCTAGAAATTCCTAAACCTCCATTGCCATTTTTTCGAGTTCTCTGCAACCGTTGCAATCACCTCCTTTGGTGAGTTTTTCGTCGTCTGTTTCCTGCAAGCCTTATTCCGACGTCTATTCAGTCGGCCTCACTCAATAAGTCCTTAATATCTCCTTTTTAACTGTTGTTTTTCATTATTCTTGGCCATGTTCTTGCTTTAGAGTCTTGCCATATGTTTTCATTGTATCTGTCACCATTGAATATGTAAATTTGTGATTTGCCCCAATGCTTTAGATGTTGTTCTGCACTATATCTGAAATCATATCTGCGTTGCTATTGAATGCTTTAATTTGTCATTGTCTTTGATTATTCTATTTATGTGTTTCTTGAGTGTCGTCTACATTGTTCTTGCTATATCTGTGTTGTTTTCTCTATATTTCTGCTTTGGTTTAATTCTTGAATCTTACTTGCCTCTAATTCTAAATCATGTTCCTTTCTGTTTTCTTGCTTGTTTTCAGATTTTTGTCCTTTGATTCTTGTTTCTGTAGTTCTAGGTTTGGGATTTGCTTTAGAACCCACACACTAAGAAAAACTGAAACAAATTTCCCCTTAGATCTTCAAAATCCTTGCCTCAGTGCCTTTAGGGTTTAGCCGAGGTCTTTAACCCTTTGCCAAGCCGTTTCATCAAAACTCTGTTTACTGAACCCATTTTAGCCGAGATAATGGCCATGTTTAGGTGGAGAGTAGACACCCCTCCAAACTAGAGTACTTTAGGCAAGAGTTTTCCATTCCAGCCGACGTTCAATTTCGGTTGGTTGGAGAGGATGACTCTATTATGCCTGGGAAGGACTACATGCCCTTTCCCATAGTCTCCATAGTTGAGGACAGAGTCAGGTTCCCCATAGATAGCCTTTTTAGGGAGGTCCTCTATTATTATAAATTGAACCCTATGCAATTAGCTGTAAACTCCTTTAGGATTATCAACGACATCGCCGAGTTGGCACACTGACAAAATGCCAGAATAACCCTATCTGACATCTAGTACTATTACATAATGTGTGGCCTAAAAACCAACTCTGGCTACACGTACTACCTCAAGTTGAGATCTACCCAGTACAAATTGGTAGCCGACATTCTAGACTCAAATAAGGGCACGACAGATGACTACCTGATTGTCTCGGGCAATTAGGAGTTTGCGCCAGACAATAAGCTCCACATCTTCCCGTTGCACCGTAAAGTTTTTAGGGATGACAAGGGTAAGGACTTAGTCCCCCCCAAAGTCCCTTCTCTACTACTTTATTTAGCAATCTTTCTATTACTCTGTTCTAACGTTTTCCCTTTGCCTTTACAGCTCTCTCTCAACCAGAAAAGAACTTCTGCCAAACTCATATTCCTAGTGCCGACCTTATCCGACTTCTCCGCCTTCCCATTGACGACCGCAAAGCTCCACTCCTTCTCAATTACATACCAATATACCAGAGCCCTTTGCTCGACGTCCCTCGAAAAAACAAATCTCCTCTATTTGCAATAACATCGCGAGCCACCTCATCAACTAAACTAGACCAGGGATCCACATCTGATCTAGCGGAGCAACCATTAACCTCTGCACCCCAACTGGTTCCACCATCCCAGCGCCAACGTCGACGTCGTACTCCACCTAACGCCCCAGTCGAAAGAACTCGCAGCAGAAGGCGCCGGGGTTCTGACACCTTGGCGATTGACCCAACCAACCCTTCAATTGCCCTACCAGCAATTTATTTCGGCTCCAGAGTCACTGTCGCCGCTACAACCGATGAAATAGGTCGCACAAAAAATAGTCCCCGACGACCTTCTTGCCGACATCCCTATGGTGGTATCTGTCCACTCCTATTCTCCTTCTCAAACCCAACCTAAGCCAAAAGTCAAAAGGGTAAAAAGGGCTAAGACAAAGGCCACTGCTACAGAAGTCGAGTCTAAGGACACCGTGCCGATCTCAAAGTTGGTCGAGATTGAGAAACAATTATCTGCCTCCGAGAAGAGACCTGTTGAGGCCAGATCATCCGAGGAACCTTCCTCGAAGAAGCCGAGGTTGGGGGGCACATCTCATCTGGGAGTTTTTTGTGCCGACGAGCCCTAAACTCCGACAGTCATGGTGGGAGACCGACCTTTGCTGGCCGGGGACAGCGCGCTCGACAACGTGGAAGTTGGCGCCGCCTTCTCTACCCCCCGTTCTCTTGCCAGCTGACCTCAACCGAATGGCTGAGCTAACAGAGTATGAAACTATGCTCTGATGATGCAACACTACATTTTGGTAAGTCTTTATACTTTGTTCATTCTTATTCAATTCTCCAACTTATGAGTTTTGTATTTAACGAATTTTTTGTTTTCCTTCTTGTAAGCTATTCAGCAGGGTTTCTCCTTCGCGGTCAAAGCCGAGGAGTTTAAGACGGAGTTGACCAAGAAGACTAAGGAGGCAACTAAGCTCCTTATCTCACTAAACCAGTCCGAGGCTCGCATCCAAAGCTTGTTGGACCAGGCCAAAACAACCCAACTTGCCCAAAACAAAGCCGAGAATCGTGCTGAAGCTGTCGAGAACATTGCCGAGGTTACCAAGGCCAAAGAAAAAGAAGCAAAAGAGAAAGAGGCACAGGCCCAGACTGAGCTTCAGACAACACTCGCCACAAAAGAGGCCGACATCAAAGCCGTCAATGAGAAGGCCTACGAGGAAGGGGTGGCTGACCTCCGTGATACATACAAGAAGCAGGTTAACCAGGCGTGCAACAAGGGGTACACCCTTGGCTAGATGGTCGCTTTGAAGAAGTTGGCCATCCCAAACAACTCACCTTTTCAGGACATAAACCGACTTGTCATCGTTCCCTCATACTGCAAGCTAATCTGAAGATGAGGCTGAGTGTGAGGAAGGAGCTGAGGCCGAAGCCGATGTTGAAGAATCTGCTGGGGCCAAGTCTCCAATTCTAAATGAGCAAGTCCTGGACTTGACTCAGAATGAAGAGGAAGATGAGGTCTCCAAACATATCTCTGCTAAGAAAGCCACATTTGAGGCCAAGACTGCGACTGCCGAGAGGAGCCTAGACCAGACTCTCCTTGAGGTTGACACCGAGATCAAGGCAGAGAAGTCAAAGCAATTGTTTGCCGAGGTCGAAACAATGCCAACAACCGAGGTTGATCAATCCGAGACCATTGCCAAAGATCATAGTGCTTAGTTTTTTCCTTATTTCCTTTGAAATTTTTCTCTTTTCAGTACTTTTTTCTTTCACTTTTGAACACTTGTAATAGTTTGTTTGTTTGGCCAAAGTGCCATCTTTTATAGTTGGACAAGTAGTCTTTTATGCCAAGCCGATGTGCCTTTTGTATCTGAACAAGTTTCTTCTTTGAATGCATGCTTCTTTTTCTTTGAATGCTTCTTTTCATGTATGCTTATTGTTTTCCTTCTATGCATTGCATGTTTCCATACTTCGAATATTTTTATAATTTTCCAAGTACATTTGAACTGTGTAATCACTTCTGGTTAGAATACATCTGACATGTATCACCTCGGATCCACTTTATCTCGGGTGCACCATTAGTTGGTCACCTCGAACCAACTTACCTCGGAGTTCACATTTTACTGTGATCTCGGCCAAACAGCACTTAAAAACATTTCATCAAACATTTTTACAAGTGTTCTTCCTTCACTTGTTCTAGATGTCCTTTAGCAAGACCTCACCCTTTCAAAGATAGACTAACCTGGTTAGTGATCTCGGGTAACAAGCAATTCGAGTATCCCTTATCTGGATACCTCGGTTGACTCCACCTTTGTAAATTTTTCCAAAAATTTCAACAAGTGTCAAGCCTATTCCTCATTCCTGCCTCCTGTCCCCTAATGTAAACCTAAGTACCACTTATATTCACATTAATCATACAACTCCAATTCTTATTGAGGTTTGATTCAAACAAAGATTAGCCGAGTTTGACGACCTCGATTACTCTATTAATCTAGCTAGATCAAACTTAGTTCAACTCTATTATATGGCAAGTATAATTCAACTCTACCATACGATAAGTCTAAGTTATCTATCATGTTTCAATCGGAAACATCGCAAACTTAGTTCAACCCTATCATATGGCAAGTATAATTCAACTCTACTATACGATAAGTCTAAGTTATTCGTCATGTTTCAATCGAAAACATCACAAACTTAGTTCAACTCTATCATATGGCAAGTATAATTCAACTCTACTATATGATAAGTCTAAGTTATTCGTCACGTTTCAATCAGAAACATTGCAAACTTAGTTCAACTCTATCATATGGCAAATATAATTTAACTCTACCATACGATAAGTCTAAGTTATTTGTCATGTTTCAATCAGAAACATTACAAACTTAGTTCAACTCTATCATATGGCAAGTATAATTCATCTCTACCATACGATAAGTCTAAGTTATTCGTCACGTTTCATTCGGAAACATCGTTATAAGACTATTTCGGTCCTATCGCGCAATTATCAACAATAATACAAATAAAATCAAGCAACTGTTTTATTAAAACTTTGGCTAATAAAATCAGTACATAAATCTAAAAACAAAAACTAATGATAGAAAAACTTTAGATTGTAAGTGTTCCAGGGTCGTCGTAACTCCTTGCCATCACTGTCCTCTAGCCGATATGCTCTGTTGCCAGCAACCGAGATAATTCTGTAAGGCCCTTCCTAGTCTAGGCCAACCTTGCCCTCTCTAGGATCTTTTTGTTGCTGACAACTTTTCTCAGCACGAGGTCTCCAACCTTAAACTCTCTTGGGTTGACCTTCTTGTTGTAAGCCCTGTCAAGCTACTGCTGGTATGCCCCCAGCCGAATTCCTGCTCTCTCTCTTCTTTCCTCTAGCAGGTCTAGATCTCGAGCCAAGAATGCCTCATTGGTCTCATTCTCTACTCCCTGGGTTTTGATTCTAGGGATGCCGACCTTTAGTGGGATAACTGCTTCAGTGCCATAAGCCACGGCAAAAGCAGACTCCCCAGTTGATCTCCTTGGCATAGTCCGATATGCCCAAAGCACATTGGGCAACTCTTCTACCCATTTTCCTTTGCATGCTTCCAGCCTTTTCTTGATCCCATCCAAGATGGTTTTATTGGATGTTTCTTCTTGACCATTACTTTGGAGGAAACTAGGAGTAGAGTAATAGTTCTTGATTTTGTACTTAGTACAAAAGCTTTTGATCAATTTACTGTCAAATTGGGTGCCATTATCTGCCACAATGGCTCTTGGAATCCCAAACCTGGTGATTATGTTCTTCCAGATGAAATTCTTTACATCCATATCTCTGATTTTGGCCAAGATTTTGTCTCTACCTATTTTGTGAAGTAATTAGCAGCTACTAGCAAGAACTTTCTCTATCCAATCGCTTGGGGCAATTGCCCAACGAGATCCATGCCCTATTAGGCAAATGGCCAAGGACTGGATACTGGATTCAAATTTGTAGTTGGCTAGTGTATCAAATGTGCAAACCTTTGACACTTTTCACACTTCTTCACGTAGGCTTCAGCATCATTTTGCATGTAAGGCAACCAGTACCCCTGAGTTATGGCCCTATGAGCAAGTGATTTTCCCCAGCATGGCTTCCGTATACACCTTCATGGATCTCATACAGGAAGTCCTCTATCTAGGATGGGTGCACACATCTTAAAAGGGGCCCAGTAAATGACCTTTTTGTAGAGATGGCCTTCTGTTGTCAAGCTGAACCTGGCCGACTTCAATCTAGTCTTGTGCGTCTCTTTTCGGTCATCTGGCAGCTTGCCATCCCTGAGGAACCTCACTATTACATTCATCCAACTTAGACCCATCTCCACATACATTGCTTCGTATTATGTGATCAGTGGTTCTATACTTGGGCCTGACAAATAATCAACCATTATTGTCCTTGCCTCTCCTGATTTCATCGCAATAGCCAAGTTAGCCAAGGCATCGGCATGACTATTATCATCTCGGCTAACCTGTTGTAGTCGACAATCCTAGAACAATACTAGCAGTCTGACAACCTCTTTGACATAGGCTATCATTCTTTCATCTTGGGTTGCATACTCGCCCGTTGTTTGATTTACAATAAGCTAGGAGTCATAGAAGACTACCACCTCATCGGCTTCCATGGCTACTGTTAGTTTCAATCCTGCAATCAGTGCATCATACTCTGTTTCATTGTTTGAGGCTTTAAACCCTAAATGAATAGACTGCTCTATCATTTGCCCATTTGGCGATACTAACACTATTCTTGTCCTCGTTCCTTGACGGTTTGAACTTCTATCAACAAACAGGCGAAATGAATCGCCGATATAGATGTCACAGGGTCTTGCTTGCTCTGCTTTCTTCTGTTTTGCTGGCGTGGGGTACTTTGGCCCTAGTTGAGTTTCTTCTGGTTCTTCTAGACATCTTAAGCTGCAGCTCACCGGAGCCCGACGTGGGAGGGCACTAGGGGTGAACTTGGCCACAAAGTCGGCTAAAACCTGACCCTTAATTGATGTTCTGGTCCTAAACTCCAAGTCATATTTGCCCAACATTACTGCTCATCTGGCTACTTCGCTTGTCAGATCTCCTTGCTGCAATAAGGACTTCAAAGGATGCTTAGTTAGTACCACAATCTTGTGAGCTTGGAAGTAGTGATTTAGTTTTCTCGAAGCCATCACCAAGACTAGTGTCAATTTCTTCAAAGGCAGGTACCTGGTTTCTACACTTACTGGGGTCTTACTTACATAGTATACTGCCTTTTGCTTTCCTTCCTCTTATCTGATTATCACAGCACTCATTGTGTGTTTTGAAATTGCCAAGTATAAGAACAATTCTTCTCCAAGTATTGGATTTGAAAAAACTAGAGCTGTTGTTAAGTACCTCTTCAAGTCGGCCAAGGAGACGTCGTACTCTTCTGTCCACAAAAAATATGTGGCTTTCTTTAACAAACTAAAAAATGGTTTGCATTTATCAGAACTTCGGCTGATAAATCTATTTAAGGCTACTGCCTTCCCAGTCAGAATTTGGACCTACTTGGCTAACGTCGAGCTCTTCAAGTCAATGATGGCCTTGATTTGATCTGGGCTTGCTTCATTGCCCCTTCTGGTGACCAAGTATCCCAGGAACTTACCAGACCTTACTCCAAATGCACATTTTGAAGCATTGAGTCAGAGCCAATATGTTCTTAGGATATCAAAAACTGCCTTCAAGTCGGCCAGATGATTCCTAGATTCTTTGGTCTTCACGACCATATCATCAATGTAGACCTCTACTGTCTTTCCAGTTATATACTTAAACATCTTGGTCACTAACCTTTGGCAGGTTGCTCCTGCATTTTTTAACTCGAAAGACATGACTCTGTAGCAGTACAACCCTTTTAGGGTGATGAATGCAGTCTTCTCCGCATCAGGGGGATTCATTGCTATTTGGTGGTATCTCCTGTAAACATCTAGGAAGCTCATCCTCCTATGCCTTGAAGCGGCATCCACCAGCTAATCAATTTTAGGCAAAGGGAAGTTGTCTTTGGGACAAGCCTTATTCAGACTGGTGAAGTTTACGCAGACTCTCCACTTCCCATTCTTCTTTTTCACAACTACTGTGTTGGATAACCAAGTTGGGTAATTTATATCCCGTATGGCCTTGGCTTCCAACAACTTGTCCACTTTCTCCTTTACTACCTCCACGTGAATCAATGTCGGCCTTTTGCCTGTTGGATGATAGGTTTAGTCGACCTGTCTACATTAAGTCTATGGTAAGTAACCTTGTGGTCAATACCAGGCATCTCGTATGGCATCCAAGCAAACTTCTACGTTTACTCGCAAGAATGCCTCTAACTCCCTTTCCTCCTCCTTGGCTATGCCTGAACCGAAAAGGAAAAAACATTCTTTATAATCTTCTTTTACCATAACCTTCTTCCAAGCTTCCTCACTCTTGTCAGTTGGGCTCCAAATTTCATTAAAGCTGAGCTCCAAATTTCGTTTTTCCACATTCGAAGGCCTCGACAATCTCTTATTGTCGAGATCTTCTAATCTCAGGTAAACTTTGTTTTATCTCAACTTTGTTCGCCTCCGGTAAGTTCTGATCTTTTTAAAAAAATTTACCTAGGTCAAACTCTTGTCTTTTCAGACCTACTCATCTAGGCCGAGATCTTATCTTCTGGATCTAGGATCTGCTCACTTAAGTTGAGCTCTTGTCTTCTCAGACTTATTTATCTAGGCCAAAATCTTGTCTTCTGGGATCTACTTACTTAAGTTGAGCTCTTGTCTTCTCGGACCTACTTATCTTGGCCGAGATCTTGCCTTTTGGGATCTAAGATTTGCTCACTTAGGCTGAGCACTTGTCTTCTCGGACCTAATTATCTAGGCCGAGATTTTGTCTTCTTTATCTAGGATCTGCTCACTTAGGCTGAGCTCTTGTCTTCTCAGACCTAATCTACTAGGCGGAGATCTTCTCTTTTGGAATCTAGGATCTGCTCACTTAGGCCTAGCTCTTATCTTCTTGGGCCTAATCATCTAGGCCGAGATCTTCTCTTCTAAGATCTGGGATCTACTCACTTAGGCTAAACTCTTATCTTCTCAGACCTAATCATCTAGGCCAAGATCTTCTTTTCTAAGATCTGGGATTTGCTCACTTAGGCTGAGCTCTTGTCTTCTCGAACCTAATTATCTAGGCCGAAATATTGTCTTTTGGATCTAGGATCTACTCACTTAGGCTGAGCTCTTATCTTCTCAGACCTAATCATCTAGGCTGAGATTTTCTCTTTTGGGATCTGGGATCTGCTCACTTAGGTTGAGCTCTTTTCTTCTCGGACCTAATCATCTAGGTCGAGATCTTCTCTTTTAGGATCTGGGATTTACTCACTTATGCTGAGCTTTTGTCTTTTCAGACCTAATCATATAGGCCAAGATCTTCTCTTCTGGGATCTGGGATTTACTCACTTAGGCTGAGCACTTGTCTTCTCGGATCTAATCATCTAGGCCGAGATCTTCTCTTATGGATCTGGGATCTGCTCACTTAAGGTGAGTTATTGTCTTCTCGGACCTAATCATCTAGGCCGAGATCTTGTCTTTTGGGATCTGCTTCACCTAGGCCATGCTCTTTTATCTTGGATTTGCTTCACCTAGGCCATGCTCTTCCATCTTGGATCTGCTTCACCTAGGCCATGCTCTTTTATTTGGGATCTACTCCACCTAGGCCATGCTCTTCCATTTAGGATCTACTCCACCTAGGCCATGCTCTTCCATCTTAGATCTGCTTCACCTAGGCCATGCTCTTTCATCTCAGATCTGCTTCACCTAGGCCATACTCTTCTATCTTGGATTTGCTTCACCTAGGCCATGCTCTTCCATCTGGGATCTGCTCCGCCTAGGACATGCTTTTCCGTCTTGAATCTGCTTCAACTAGGCTAATGTCTTTTCTATTTGAAGGTCGTCTTCATCTCATCGGGAGCACTCATGCCCCCTTATCTTTGCATTCATCCCTTCTGGAAGGGTCTTCATTTCGTCAATGTTTATGTATTCTCCATCTTCACTGAACTCGTCGTCGCCGACACGTTGATCTTGCACGATAATGGCCATCTATTCTAACTAAGTTCCCACAGACAGTGCCATATTGTGGGTGTTAATTTTTAACCATACAACCAAATGAGGAACTCAGCTGGAGAGCACCGGTAGAATAGATTAAGCCCAACAACCTGTAACAAGAAGATGAGAATTTTGCGGTGGTTTGTCCACTTGGGGGCACTCCGACGATTAAGACAATCAACTTATCTCTCAAAGATATCAAATAAGTACTCAATGCACAAGTCAAAACATCACAAATAAAAGCATACCTTAGACCCACGGGATTGCCTCACTTTTATAATGGTCATTGTCCAACTTCCCTTGGAAGTCTTATTTCATGGAACTCTATCCTTTACAAGGATAACATCTATCACAACTCATTTTATTCAGATTAAAATGAACTTCCTCAAGAGTCTTATCTCTATCCAAATAGGTAGTTTGATGTTATCTAGGACTCTAGTCCTCTATCCAAATATCTCGGATTCCGATATTATTGCACCATATCTCGGCATCATGGTCCGCCCACGTGGCACCTCGACTAACAACCTTGGCCACGTGGACTACCAAAAAAATATGTCTCCAAATGCTTCAATGGACAGTGGGAACAGTTTGAAAGCACGCATGTTTTCCATGTTTTTATTCGAGTTGTATATGTGTGTATATGTATTTGGAAATGGTCAGATTTTGGCTTTGATTCTGTGGGAGCTTTGACTGGATTTTGAAGGATCTAGATAAGGAAAATGCAATTCTCACTTCTCTATCTGCAGGGACGGATCTAGGATTCTAATGTCGGGGGGGCGAGTGTATATGCAATCAAAAAAATTGTAATGAGGATGTGATATATAATATCAATTTCTACCCAAATATCACAAAAATATATAATTAGATGTTTCCATTCATCGTATATAATTACAAAATATTATCAAAATACAATTGGATATGTTCTAGTAAATCCATATTAATTTTCAAAAAAGTAACTATTTGCTCTACATATCTACTTAGAGCATCTCCAACGGTTAAGTATTTTTTTCACCAAATTTGAGTAAAAAATGGCTCATTTTCTCAATCTGATATCAGTTGCTCCAACGGTGCATCAAAAAAGAAGAATCATCCCGTGGGTCAACCGGTTGGTCGACCGGTAAGGTAAATTTTTTTTTATTTTTATAACCTTTTTGAACTGTTTGAACCTACCTAACCGTTGGTTCAAATTTTTTTTGAACCGTTTGAACCAGTAATTTGAACCATTTGAACCAGTTCGCAGGCCAATTTTTGAACCATTTGCATGAGCTGGTCGACCGGTTGGTCAACCGGGTGGTTGACCAGGGGGTCGACCAGGTGGTCAACCACCATGTGTAAAATTTTCACAAATTTCTGCTGTAACGGCTATGCACAGTGATTTGGTGAAAGGAGCGAGCCGTCTTCAATTTGGTGAAATGTTTGATGTTTTTTCAATTTGATACCAATTTGCTGAAACCATTTGAGCACCAAAAAGTGACTTTTTCACCAAAATTTAAATATGATGCCAAGTTTGATGAAGCGTTGGAGATGGTCTTAGGTATCTAAAGTTGTGCTCGAATTCTTTTTCCCCAAAAAAGAATTACACAAATGGTTCCATTACCAACATTGCCAAGTTCATAGTCCAATCTTTTTTCCCAAATAATAAACCCTAACTCTTCTTCTTCTTCTTCGAGAGTGTGTGTGTGTACCGGAGTACTGCCGGAGGAATCACGATCTTGAACGCCAGAAGACTCACGACGCACGTGAGAGAGAGATTGTGTTTTGGATCACTGGTTTTGATGATTTGGGTTCACTGGTTGTGAAATAAGAGAGAGAAAAGAAGTTTCTTTATTTTGAATATATGATAACTACTCTAGGTAGGTTACTGCTGCCTACATATGATTGAGACTTCTATCTTCTTGAGTAATCATTTTTTTTAATTTTTTTATTTAGTAATAAGCAAACAATTAAAAATTTTGGGCCCTAATCAAACAAAAAGGACTTTAACATATTAACAAATAAATTTTCAATTATTTTAACATTACTAAATTTAAAATAAAAAAGTAACCATACTTAAAAAGAAAATTATTATTATTATTTTTAGTATCTATCAAAAAAATAAATAAAATTTTAAATTTTAAAGTACAAACTTTAGGGGGTGGCGGTTCTTAAATTTTTTGTAAAAACTTTGGGGGTGGTGAACCTATATAATTTTAAAATATTTGTAATTTTATTATTATATCTAGGGGGTTTTTCAAAACTTTGGGGCGGTGGTCGCCCCTGCCAGCCCCCCTTGGGCCCATCCTTGTCTCTCTGTCTACTTGGTCAGCTATTTGTCCACCTCCACTGCTGGTCGCAAGTGAATTTTCTGACGAAAACAAATTTTTCGCTGACTTTTCTAGCAAATTGCCAGTTGCAAAGGTGGGCAATGGTGGGTAGGGCAAAGATGATGAAAAGGCAATTTTGACTTATCTGTTTATTTGTCTATTTGTCTACCTATCTGCTCAGCTCCATCGTCGGTCGCAAGCGATTTTTTTGGTGAAAATGAATATTTTTGACGACTTTTCTAGCAAATTGCCAGCTGCGGCGGTGGGCAATGGTGGGCGAGGCGTTTGATAGTAATTTACAAGAATAGAGAGAAAGAGTAAAGTTAAAAAAGAAAAAAAGAAAAAGAAGAAGAAGAGTAAAGGTCAAAATGGAATTTAAAATAATGATGTGTACTTCTCACAGAATATATTTCATTAACCCTATTCTTAAAACCAAAACAAAATATGGACTTAGTGCCATATTAGGAATTGGGGCGGATGTTGTGCGAGGCACAACAGTCACTATTGTACGGTCTATGAGGCTTATTTTAATAATTTGAACTGTTTAGTTTTTAGAGTACATTAAGTATAACATATCAAATTATTTGGATATCAAAAACTCTTTCACCGTATTGCATTTGTATCTAAAAAAAGTAATAAATGTAATTTGAAATACAAAACTGAATACAAATACAATTCAATGAAAAAGTTGTCAATATCTAATCGATTTAATTTTTTAAAAGTATGTTAGACTCAATACACCTGAAAAAGTTAATGATTTGGACTATCAAAATCAGTCTTAAAATGAACTTCATGAGCCGTACATCCGTGACTGCCACCCTAACTTCACACCGATAAAAATACCCTTGTCATCAAACTGTTTATTTGGTGTGTGTTACCTAACTTGTCCAATGTATGTTCGTTTATATTATCTCTCATATAAAAGACTTATGGCGGCCAGTCGTTGGACGTGTTGCAAGGTACTGGAACGTAATAGATAGGAGGATCTTTCTTTTCTATATTCTAATCCTTCTTCTCCTTCTTGTTCTGTTCTTTAGGGGAATACTACAAAGATGATGGTAAATGTTACTTCTTTGGTTTTAGATATAATTTTTTTAGAATTATTTAGTTTTTTTACAAAAAAATGTATTAAAAAATAGAGAGAATGTTTTGATAGTTTGTATTGACTTTTGACATTGGTTAAAATATTTAATTTCCAAACATAGCTTATAATTTTGTGTTGAGACATGAGAGAACAACACAAAATTTAACATTTGATGATTAATGAGAATAGAGATATGTTGGGTCTCTAAACTACCTAATAGTGTATATATATATATATATAAAGACATATGAGATGAGAATTCTCGTAAAAAAGAAGTCATCGGGGTTGACTTGAAGTCAAATTTCTCGTAAGAGAGATTCCAAGTCTTGGCTCTTATCATTTCTCTAAATGTGAAAGTGAAATCAAAACGCGGAAAGGCCTTTGATTCAAAGATCGTCATGACTCAATTGTTTTTTTCCACAGTTTTGTTTCTGTTTTTTTTGGCAACAATAGATGACCAGTGATGTAACATGTTACAAAATTTCCACCACCCTCATTATTATTATTATTATCATGTAGTAAAGTTGTCATTTAACAAGCCACTCATATGATTCATTGTCGTCTTGGAAAATTTGACAACACAAAAAAGCATGTTACTTTATGAAAAAACTAGCATGGCCAATTGCTATTATTTATTAATTAAAGGTTTGGTTTGTGGAAACGGGAGAGATTTATGCATATGAGAACACCCTCCAATCTCGCCCACTTTTTTTTGGTGAGTTTCCGTCGAAGCATTTAATTAATTTAAAGATTAATTATACAAATAGTCTTTATAGTTTAAATGAAGCATCATTTTAATTTGTAGTTTTAAATTGAACAAATTTGACTTTTATATTTTTAATTTTATTGCAATGTGATCATTATGTTACTTACTGTAAGAATTTGAAATGATAAGAGATTACTTGTAAAATTAGAGGAACCAAAGTAGAATTCAAATGAAACTATAGGGACCAGCATTGTAATTTATTCATTACAACACCACCAATGTAATTTATTTATTATAACGATAGTCTCTATAGTTTGTTTTAAATTTCACTTTGGTCCCTCTAATTTTACATATGATTTTTTTCGGTTCTAAATGTTAACAACAAATGATGGAGGAACCACATTGCAATAAAATTAGGGTCAAATTGTTCAAATTGAAACTATGGAGATTAAAGTGATACTTCGTCTAAATTATAAGAACTAATAATATAATTTACCTCTAATTTAATTAATTGGACTAATTCAGTTCACCACTCCTATATGTTTTTAACAGAGAGATCAAGGGTTGATTCTTACTAAAAACAAATATTAATTATTTTTCTTCCCATCTTATTATAGACTATTCTTGTGTTAATGGTTGATATTGATAATTGGACTATGAATGTCCAGTTTAATGTACTTCTATCCGTATATTTGTAAAAATCTTATTGATTGAAAAAATAATATTAATTTAGCCAATTTCAATTAATAAGAGACTAAATTTAATCAAATAAGAGTTTTGACTGTGATAATTGAATAGCCATTGATAGAAAAAATAATATTAATTTAGCCAATTTCAATTAATAGGAGACTAATAAGAGTTTTGATTGCGATAATTGAATATCCATTTCCAAAATTAGCATATGTTATTGTAATGGAGTTGCACATTTTGCCTCTCTATGCCCTTTCATTGGAAGACTCTATTTATGGAAGACTCTCTATATTGAATAAACATCAAATGTAATTGTGATAATGTTTTATATAATGTCATTCATCAATAAAAAATTACAAATAAAACATATATAGTTGCAAATATTATTGACATGTGGAGATAATTATCATCCATTATTGACAAAAATTGTAGCTATGATCATAAGCAATTATTGCATATCGTGAAAGGGTTTACTTGATTGTAATTGATTTAAATGGTGGATCATCATATTTATGTTAGTGCTTTAATTAATAAAATGAAAAATGATAACTAGTGAGATGTAGTGTATGTGTATCACATGGTAATACTATATGTATCATACGGGTATCCAGTAATTTTGCATGACAATGAACATATATTTATATGAATTCTCATGACCATTGGAGAATTGAGAAATTTCAATATGAAACTGTGAAATTACATCCAAAAATTTTAATTAAAAAAAATGCAACCCAAAATTGAAAAATTTATCACAAAAAATATCTCAATTTTGCAAGCTGAGAAATTTCCCAACTTTGTGAAATAAGAAATTTTATAGTTTTGAAATTCATAAAATTTTCAATTTCAATAAAATTGAAAAATATCAAATTTAAGAAATTGAGGAATTTGTCAGTTTTACTTTCAACAAAAACTGATAAATTTCTCACTTTTAAGAAACTAAGAATTTATTCAATTTACAATTTCTCTGTTTGTAACAATAAATTAAAAGTTAAAACAAACAACATCTCTCTCTAATAAAAATATAAATATAGAAAGTGAGAAATTTCATAATTTGGAGAAGTTTTAAAGTTTCAAAATTACAAATATAGAATGTGAGAAACTTTACAAATACAAAATTATAATTTGAATAAGAGTTTTGATTCTAATAATCGAATAGAAAAATTAAGGGAAAATTATAAATAAAATAAAAAAACATAGGTTGTTAATTTTGTCAAAGTAAATCCTAAACTTTTTTGTTTTCAATATAAACGATTTGCCTATTTTCATCGAGTAAAATCGACGAAAAAAAGGTGTTTTAATTATTGAACTCAATAAAAATAATATTTTAGACATTTTATATATTCCTACGTTAAATTAATGATTAAAATATTATTTTTCTGTCAGTTTTACTTAACAAAATAGGTGAATGGTTTAGATGGAAAGCAAATCAAAAGATTGGAGTTTAAATTGATAAAATTAAAAACTCAGGATTTATTTGGGGATAAATTATCAATAGGTTCTACTTTTAAGACTTATTACTCATTAAGTCGTATTGATAAATTTAAGGTAAATTACACTTACCTCTCCTGAGGTTTTTGATAAATATAGGAATCTCCCCTGTGATTTCAACAATTACAGAAACTTCTCATACTTTAACTTACAATATCAAGATTCTCCCATTTTTTGACTACCGTTCATATAACTAACAAAAGATGCCGATGTCATCAAAGATAAATACTGAAATGCCCATAATGTCTTGAACCCACCCATTTCTCTCTCTCTCCTCTCTTCATCCTTCTTCCTTGTTTCTTATCTACATTTCTCATGTTACAAACCCACACGATAGCCACCACCCACAACTTATAATAACCACCACTCAACCATTTATTTATAAAATTACCGAGTGACCCTATCTCCCAAAGCCACCACCCACAACTTACAATAACCACCATTTAACCATCAAATCTCTGATTGAGGATTTGGTGGTGTTAAAAAAAATACTCTATATATTATTCATCACAAAAGTGTCAAGTCGTTTTGTAATAAAAACCAATACAAAAATATTATATTTCACTATTTTAATCCATACAAATCAAATAAAAAAACATAAAATTGACAAAACACCACCAAATAATTTTCCCAAACAAAATCAAAATCTAACAATCAAACAAATTATATCAGCAAAGCAGTGATTAGTTGGAAATTGAAACCTCTTGTCTTGACTGCCAAAATTGAGAGAATAGGTGGAATGAATAAAAGGCAAGCTTAATCTCGTTCCTTACCTTCTCTTACACCAATCTAGCAGCACAACCCCTTTCCACCTTTGAAACCAACGTTGTTGCCTGTACCTCAGCTATAACCTCTTCTTCCATTATTAAAACCATACCCACCATCACCTTTGTGGGTTTGATATTCATATATTATTGTGGGGACATAATTTTTGAGTAACAACACGTGGCCGAGGTGGCACCGAAGTGTCAGCTGAGGTGCCACTGTCCTGGACATGACGCCGAGGTGATCTCGGCTAGGCCGAGGTTATCTGGGAGATTACCGGAATCCGGGATAAGTGGATAAGGGACAAGAGTCATAAAATGAGAGAAGACTTCAGTTTGAGTAAAGATAAGACTCTTAGAGAGTTTATCCCAATCCTACTGGGAGTCCAAGATTAGCAGTAATCCTAAGTCCACTAGAGCTAGGCTTCTATTGGGACTAGGATTGTATTGGCTATAAAAAGGAGGCGCCCCCATGGGTCTAAGGTACGCAATTTATATTCTGAATAGTGAGTTAAGCATTTTTCCTATCTTTGAGAGATAACTGATTTGACCATCGAAGTGCCCCCGGGTGGACGAACCACTGCCGAAATCTCTTCTTTCTGTTGCAGGTCGTTCGGGCTTAATCTATTCTATCGGTGCTCTCCAGCTAAGTACTAGTTTGGCAGTGTGGTCAGAAATTGACACACACAATTTGGCGCCATCTGTGGGAAAGAAAGGAGAATAGATTGCCAACGATAGACAAAAAGAGAATGTTGGGGACGACACTCCTACTGAGAGTGGGAAACATATTAACCTTGACGTCGAAGAAAACAACTGCAACGAAGAGACTCGTGATCAGAATCACGGAGGAAAGGATGTCGGCCAGGAAGGCAACGTACCAAAGAAAACGGACCAAAGCGGGTATTACAACGAGGATGATCTTCAGGTATGGAAGGATAGATGCCTACGGAGAGACGATGAGGTAAAGGGAACGGCGAACAAATTGGCGGACCTGCAAACGGTGGTCAATTTCATGATGCAGAATAGCGTTATGCAGCCACCGTTCCTGTTACAAGATACACTGATTCCAGCGGCCAAGAAAGATGCCCGACAAGATGGGCAGAAAACAGTCCCTACAATCCTCCAGCACACTAGGAGTGAAAAACACTCTCATCGACCTTCAAGGGAGGTTGGGCGAGGAGAGTCGAGAAGGAAAGAATCTCGAAGGACACATCGCACCAAGGAAGCAGACCCCAAAGAACATCGGTATGTTCAAAGGCAGGAGTTGTGCTTTGACGCAACTAATGGAGAAAGGTCGAAGAGGGTTCACAATGAAGTTGAGAGTAATGCACCTAAAAGGTTGAAGTCAGGAGATAGCCGAGCTCCTCGTCGGACCAAGGAGGACCTAAGGGATTACCTACAGAAGAGGCAACAAGATGCCAAGGTAACCTCCCCGGTCAAGCTGAGAACGCCATTCTCGATAGAATTAGACAAATTCGAAGTCCCGAAGAGGTTTAGCATGCCGAGATTCCAGATCTACGACGGGAAGTCGGACCCCAACTTTCACGTCGGTTTGTACCTGAACTCGATGGCGTTATACATCGGGAACGAGCCGTTGCTTTGCAAGGTGTTCTCCTCATCCTTCGGAGAAATTGCATCAGACTGGCTTCACAAGTTGCCGAAAGGAACTGTAAAAACCTGGGAAGGCCTGGCCGAGATGTTTGTGGCCAAGTTCATAACGAACAAACTACAGCCATTAAGGGTAGATGCCCTGATGGCTCTGAAAATTGGCGAGGACGAAATCCTGAGGGCTTATGCCAAAAGGTACTATGAGATATTAATCCAGATATCAGAATGCAACCAAGAGGTGACGGTCGTATCATTTAAGAACGGCCTAAAAGATAATTGTCTGCTCCGAAAATCATTAGCAAAAACACTGCCAAAAAGTATGGAGGAATTAATGGCCAGAATAGAGAAGTACGCTAGGGCCGAGGAGGATACGCCGGGAACAAAGGCGCCGGAACTAGAGAAGAAAAACGGCTCACCGAAGCAAGACCGAGGTGATGGTGGCTACAACAAACCAGAAATCGGATTAAGGGCTGCTCAGGCAGTCACAACCGTATTTCGAATTCCGGTTTACAAAGTCTTTGAGAAAATCCGCAATCAGCCCTACTACAGAGCACCAGCAAGGGTACCAGGCGAGTTTATGAGAAGAAGCCTTGACAAGCACTGTGCTTACCATAATGAAGCTGGACACCTGACTCAGGGGTACAGAGCCCTGAAGACACATCTGGAAGACTTGGTAAGACAGGGCCATTTAAGGGACATGGTAGATGAAGCCAGAACAAGGAAATGGCAGACAAGACTGCCCCAGGCACCAATAGCACCACCCTCACCAGCACCACAACCACAGGCAGGCAGACCTCGAGTGGTCAATGTGATCCACTCAAAAGTAAATAAGAATGAGATAAGGAGGGAAACCCAAAAGGTAAAACACCTGCAACATGTATATCAGGTCGGGAGAAGACTTTCTATACGAAATACATAAAGGAGTATGTAGAAGCCACGCTGGGGGCAGGTCACTTGCTCATAGGGCCATTACACAGGGGTATTGGTGGCCCTACATGCAGAAAGATGCTGAAACCGATGTTAAGAAGTGTGAGAAGTGCCAAAGGTTTGCACCCTTGATACACCAACCAGCAGCAGACTTGAACCCAGTGTCCAGCCCTTGGCCATTTGCCCAATGGGGCATGAATCTTGTTGGAAAACTGCCCCAAGCAACTGGACAAAGGAAGTACCTGCTGGTAGCAACAGATTACTTCACCAAGTGGGTAGAGGCTGAACCCCTTACCAAGATTAGGGATGTTGACGTGAAGAACTTCATATGGAAGAACATCATCACCAGGTTTGGAATGTCATGAGCAATAATAGCTGACAATGGCACACAGTTTGACAGTAAGCTAATCAAGAGCTTCTGTGCAAAGTTCAAAATCAAAAATTATTTTTCCACCCCAAGTTTTCCTCAAAGCAATGGACAAGCAGAAGCATCCAACAAAGTCATCTTGGATGGGATTAAGAAGAGGCTGCAAGTAGCAAAAGGAAAGTGGGTGGATAAACTGCCAAGTGTACTCTGGGCATATCGGACTACGCCGAGAAGATCAACTGGGGAATCCCCATTTACCATGACTTATGGCACAGAAGCAGTCATTCCTCTGGAGGTCGGCATCCCAGGATCAGAACCCAGGGAATAGAGAATGGAACTAATGATATATTATAGCCCGAGATCTGGATCTGCTAGAAGAGAGAATGGAGAAAGCAGCAATTCAGTTGGGGGTATACCAACAGTAGCTTGCCAGGGCTTATAATAAGAAGGTGAACCCGCGAGCGTTCCAAGTTGGTGACCTTGTCTTGAGAAAGGTCGTCGACAACAAGAAGGATCCTAGAGAGGGCAAGTTTGGCCCGAATTGGGAGAGACCCTATAGAATCATCTCGGTTTTGGGCAATGGGGCATATCGGCTTGAGGACTGTGAAGGCAAAGAATTACCAAGACCCTGGAATACTTGCAATCTAAAGTTTTTCTACCACTAGATTTTCTCGTTTTCTAAGATTTCTTTTTATCTTGTTATTAGCAGAAGTAATAAAGTTTTAGCTTGATCTTTGAACTTATGTAATGTGATTGACCGGATACTTGACGATGTTTCTAAGCGAAACATGACGAATAACTTAGACTTATTATATGGCAGAGTAGAACTTTTACTTGCATATAATAGAGTTGAACTAAGTTCGGATAACCTAGGCTGGTCATATTGGCATAATCAAACTCAGATTGGAACTAAGTACGTATCAGTCAAATTAACAAAAAGGCCGAGGTTAGTTACCTCGGCCAGTCTTTATCTAAATCTGACCTCTGCAACAAGGTCAAAGCCCCAGTCTTAAATGAGAACCCAAGTGGAACTTAGGTTCACATTAGGAGGCAGAGGGCTAGGGCTGGAAATTGATGCTTGGAATATTGGTTTAACACATGTTGAAATTTAAGTTTACAAGTTGAAGTTAAACCGAGGTCATGTTTAACACTTGTTGAAATTTGAGTTTACAAGTTGAAGTTAAACTGAGGTCATGTTTAACACTTGTTGAAACTTGAGTTTACAAGTTGAAGTCAAACAAATGTCATGTTTAACACTTGTTGAAATTTAATTTTACAAGTTGAAGTTAAACCGAGATTATGTTTAACACTTGTTGAAACTTGAGTTTACAAGTTGAAGTTAAACTAATGTCATATTTAACACTTGTTGAAATTTAAGTTTACAAGTTGAAGTTAAACCGAGGTCATGTTTAACACTTGTTGAAATTTAAGTTTACAAGTTGAAGTTAAACTAAGGTCATGTTTAACACTTGTTGAAATTTAAGTTTACAAGTTGAAGTTAAACCGATGTCATGTTTTACACTTGTTGAAACTTGAGTTTACAAGTTGAAGTTATACTAAGGTTGAAGTTACAAGTTGAAGTTAAACCGAGGTTATGACTAAAAGAAAATTGGTCTAAACACTAGTTCAAATTTTTTAGAAAAATTTACAAGTTAAGACCAAGGTTGTATTAAAAGAAGTACTTGTGTACTTGCCGAGGTAAACCATTGGTTTGTATAACCGAGGTATATCACCCCGAGGAAATTGCATAGATAAGGTGTATGCTTGAAAGCATGCAAAATTATTCTAAGTACAGAATCATACAAGAGTCATACAAAGGAAATTATACTTGCATTCAAAAGAATCAGTTCAAAAAGAAGAGGGCACTTCGACCTACCAAAAGAGTAGTTGTTTAGAAATTACAAAAGTGGCACTTCGGCCAGATCCAAGCTTACATTGATTCAAAAAGTAAGACAAAGTACTAAGTACAAAGAAAAAAACCAAGATTGTTGGGCATCAGCAGTAGGATGGGGCTCCGAAGACATTTGAGAATTATTCTCGGCGTCTTTCTCGGCAGCGAGCTCAGCATCGATCTCTTTGAGAGTCTGGTCGATGCTCTTGTCGGCAATGGGCACGTCCAATGTTGTTTTCTCAGGAGTGTCATTTTTGGGGACCTCACCCTCCTCGTCTTAAGTCAAGTCTAGGACTTGCTCATTTGGAGTAAGGACTTGGCCCCAGTAGCTTCCTTCGATTTCCTCACCAAAGCTTCCTCCTCAGACTCAGAATCGTCTTCAGATTGGCTTGGAGTGAGGGGGAATAAAAGGGGGAGGACGTCGGCATTCTTGAGGGGGGAGTCCTTGGAGACATCAAGCTTTTTGAGGACAGCCATCAAACCAAGGGTAAAACCCTTGTTGCATGCCTGCTTCACTTGCTTTTTGTAGTCCTCATTGACGTCGGCCGCCCCCTCAGCATATGCCCTCTCATCAGCGGCCTTGATCTCGGCCTCTTTTGTGGCCAAGGCATCCTGAAGTTCTTTTTGGGCCTCAGCCATCTTTTCTTCGGCCTTTTTCGTTTGGGCCTTAAGGACCTTGGCAATGGCCTCGGCAGCATCAGCTTTCTCTTCGACCTCATCTTTAGCCTTGATGGCTGCCTCGGCCTGATCTGATAAGGTCTTTATCTTTCCCTCGATCTTTTTGAGGGTCTTCTGCAAACCAGAGACCTCCCTGATCTTGTCGGCCAAATCCTTCCTCATTTCAAAAGATTGCATTGAGAATGAGTGGGCGTGCTGGATCGCCTAAAGGAAAATGGACAAAGCAGAAGTTATTAGAAAAATCTCTAAGTATAAAAAGAAAAAGAAAGAAAAATACCAAGTGTAAAGAACTTACTTGAATGGAATGCTGCAGCATCAGAGCAAAATTTTCGTATTCGCTTATCCTAGCGTTACGATTAAGATCTTCGGGCAGAAGCAAGGCGGTGGAGAGGGCAACGCCGACCTCAATATCGTTGGTGCTATCACCAGCCTTAATTGGCTTGTCGTTTATTGTGATTGGCGGGGCCCAAAGGGAATCATGTTTTAATGGCCCCGAGGTGGTCGCAGAGGACGACCTCGGCCTCTTTGATCTAGTAGATTCGGATGGTTGGGCCTCGGCGGGCCTCTTCTCGGCAGCAGAAGGGGTCTTCTCACTCTCAGCCAATTTTGAAATTGGCAAGGTGTCCTCATAATCAATCTGAGTCACCGTTGCCTTAGGCTGAGCCTTCTTGAGTCTTTTTGGCTTTTGCTTTGGTTGAGGCTGTGTTTGTGCTAGTTGAGTGTTAACTGAGTCAGGGATGTTGGCTAGAAAATCTTCAACGACAGCTTTCTTGCGACCCATCTCGGCGACAATTGCAGTCCTACGGCGGCGTTGGCGTTAAGATAGTGGGATCAGATATGACGGTTGCTCTGCTGGATTAGAGGTCGATCCTTGATCTGGCCGAGATGATGAGGCTGTTGGAGGAGTTGTGGCGGAAGGGGGAGAATTGCTTTTCTTCCTCTTTGGGACGTCAAGAAGCACCGACTTATAGGTCGGGATAAAGTTCAGAAGTAAGGGAGCTCTCCGCTTGTGAACTGGCAGATCTAGTAGCTTCTTCAAGTCCTTACTGGGGAAGAAGGACTTGCGAAAGCCCTTTGGTGGTTGTGGAAGAACTGCAAAAAGAAGAGCACAGACGTTAGAACAAAGTATTGAAAACTTGGAAAAAAAGCAAGGAAATGTGACACTTAGCTCTTACCATCTCCTTCCCTGAAAACTGTTAGGCTTAGGGGATAAAGGTGGAGGTCATCGTTTAGTTGAAATTCCCAGTTGCCCGAGACGATGAAGTAATCGTCTCTAGCACCCTTGTTTGAGTCTGGGAGGTCGACAATAAACTTGTACTCCGTGGACCTCAGCTTGAGGTAATAGATGTGGCCTTTTTTCGATTTTAGGCGACACATGGTATAGCAGTATTAAATATCGGCTAAGGTTATCCTAGCTTTTTCTCGGCGTGTTAAGGCAATTATACCATTTATAACTCAGTAAGAGTTGATGGCAAGCTGCATCGGGTTTAATTTATAATAGTGTAGGACTTCTCGGAAAAAGGATGTTTAATGGAAGCCTAAGTCCACATTCAATAAAGGCAACTACTGGGAAAGGCATGAGGTCCACGTCGGGCATAATGGAATCCTCCTCCCCTGCCAACCTGAAGTGGACGTCGGCAGAAATGGAAAACTCCTGCCTAAAGTACTCTAACTTAGTTGGGGTATCTACCCTATACTTCCACATACCCATGACGTCGGCTTAATTGGAGGAGTTGGATTTCAGAATGAAGTGTTTTGGAAGGGTTTGAGGGACCTCAGCTAAAACCTAAAAATGTACTATAGTAAGAGTTTGTATGGATCTAAAGGGAATTCATGTCAGTTTTTTCCTAAGGTTCGTAAGTTCTATGGACAAATCCCAATCCTAAGTCTAGGCAAACAAAGATTAAAGGCAAGGATCTTGAGAAAACACAGAAAACAGAAACAAGGGCAATGATTCAGAGTCAAGAACAGTGATAAACTACCAAGAACAGTGGCAAAAGTGAACAAATGGGTGAACAATATGTATTCAAGAGACGAACTGGGCAAAAATGAAATCATAAAAGAAACGTGCTCAGATACGTGATTCACAATCAAGAACTTGAACAAAATAGCAATGGCGACGAGTAATGAAAGCTTTTTGAAGAGAAACACAGACTGATAAAGGAGGAATAAGTAACTCACCGAAAAAAAATGAAGCTGGCGTTGAGTTTGCTGAAGTCAGACAACAACAGCAGAACGACAGAGCGGTGAAAGCTTCACTGGAGGGGAAGACTGGAAGCGATCACAGAGCTTGCGAGCTTGAGACAATGGCGGATTTGAGAAAGTAAGAGAGAGAGAGGGTTTTTTCGCAAAAGTAATGATGAAGAGGTGAGAAGACGAGGAGAGAAGGAAGAAGTTTTGTCAAAAACGCAAAGAGGCGGCAAAACGTAATTGATGTGCCTCAAACAATGTGTTTTTCAGACGGCGCACGCAGGCGCAAGGCGACTTAATGGCGCATATCGGGCACGGTCCAGTGGGGGAAAAACATGTGACAAGAATAGTTGAGTTGTTATGCGTGACAACTCATACGCGTAAAGGAGCTCTTGGAGTTCTTGATTTAATAGAGCAGTACCTTGGCTTGGAGGATGATCTCGACTGAGATACTTGAATGAACCTGATTAATGGTTCTGAGACATTGATGAAAGCAAGCTATAGGTCTTGGACATATTGAGCCGACAAGTTATGACTTCGGTAATAAATGTTGAAACGAGCTTAACCGACATGCAAGATGGAAGAAATGATATAGGTTCCATCACCTCAATATGTTGAGGTAATAGAACCTAGGGGGTAGTTGTGGGGACATAATTTTTTAGTAACAACACGTGGCCGAGGTGGCACCGAAGTGTCAGCCGAGGTGCCACGTGTCCTAGATATGACGCCAAGGTGATCTAGGCTAGGCCAAGGTTATCTGCGAGAATACCGGAATCCGGGATAAGCGGATAAAGGACAAGAGTCCTAAAATGAGAGAAGACTTTAGTTTGGGTAAAGATAAAACTCTTAGAGAGTTTATCCCAATCCTACTGGGAGTCCAAGATTAACAGTAATCCTAAGTCCACTAGAGCTAGGTTTCTATTGGGACTAGGATTGTATTGGCTATAAAAGAGAGGCGCCCTCATGGGTCTAAGGTACGCAATTTATATTTTGAATAGTGAGTTAAGCATTTTTGCTATCTTTGAGAGATAAGTGACTTGACCATCGGGGTGCCCCCAGGTGGACGAACCACCGCCGAAATCTCTTCTTTCTGTAGCAGGTCGTTCGGGCTTAATTTATTCTGCCGGTGCTCTCTAGCTAAGTACTAGTTTGGTAGTGTGGTCGAAAATTGACACACACAATTATTCATCAAAAAATACTCTGCATATTATTCATCACAAAAGTATCACGTTATTTTTTAATAAAAATCAATACAAAAATATTAGATTTCATTATTTTAATCCATACAAATCAAATAAAGAACAACATAAAATTGGTCAAACACCACGGCATAATTTTCCCAAACAATATCAAAATCTAATAATCAAACAAATTATATCAGCAAAGCGGAGACTAGTTAGAAATTGAAACCTCTTGTCTAGACTCCCAAAACTGGGGGAATTGGTGAAGTGAGTAAAAGGCAAGCTTAATCTCATTTTTTACCATCTCTTACACCAATCTAGCAACATAACCCCTTTTCGCCTTTGAAACCACCGTCGTTGCATTTACCTTAGCCATAATCTCTTCCTCAACTATTATAACCATACCCACCATCACCTCTATGGGTTTGGTTTGGATCTGTGCTATTTAGAGCCATACTCTACAGTGGTTGGTCGATTGCAGAAAAGGAGAAACAAGTGTCGGTGGTAGTTCGGTTGTAGAATTTGTTTGGAGAGGGTGGGTTAGGTTGGGTGTGGTGAGGGTCGTTGGTTGTTGTCGTCACGAGAGAGAAAAAGAGGTCCGGTCTTGTCGTCAGTGGTCTCCTCGTTGGAGGCCAAGAAGAAAAGCACTATTGGGTTGGGTTGGGTTAGGTTAGGTTGGATTAGGTTGAGAGAGAGAGAGAGAGAGAGAGAATAGGGTTTGATTTCACTGATAAGAAAATAGAGAAAGAGAAGGAGAATGAGAGAGATGAAAGAAACATGACAATGAAAGAGAAGAAAGAAATAGAGAAGTTGTGGATGGTGGCTTGGGTTAAAAAAGTAAAACAATTTGTAGGGTATTTTCATCTTTTCACACTTAAATTAAAGGGTAATATGGTCATTTTGTATAGACAAGTAACGTCATTTGTGCAAAATTGAAGGATTGGGGAATCTTGATATTATCAGTTAAAGTATGGGAGATTCTTGTAATTATTGAAATTATAAGAGAGATCCCTGTATTTGTCAGAAACCTTAAGAGAGGTAAGTGTAATTTACCCATAAATTTATTAATCTCTCTTATTTTTATGAATGAATTTACAATAATAAATTTATCAATAAGATCTGTAGATAAATAAGTCTAATTAATAAGATTGATTGGTAAATACCCATTTATTTTTTTACAAGGCTTGAACTCTTCTTTTTTCTTTTTTATTTATAATTATCCCAAAATTTTAAAACCATCATCTGTTCCAATAATGGTTGCTTTTATTGTTCAGCTAGGCATGCCCTCTTAATATTAGAAGGCTATTTATTGAACAAATATTGATATTACCTTATCGGCCAATAAAGAATTACAAATAAAATTAGATGAATTCTGCTCTCCTCCTAATTATGGAGTTTATTATTGTATTTTTCCAAACATCAAGAAAAGTTAGTGTAATTTATTTATTTATTTTTTTCATACTTACCTTAAAAAATAATGAACGACAAGGATAATTTTAAAGATAAATATAATAAAATAATATGATTATAATTATTAGATTTATTAGATTTATTTGGTTCTTTATCATGAACTATTTGTACTTAGTGATTGACAAATTGAACAAATTAGATTATTAAAATTGGGCCTGTAATGGGTATACATTTGTGGACCAGAGAGAAGGTGTGGTATTTTGGAATGATCTATATAACGCCCCGAAATAATTAGCAATGAAACCATCTCATGAAGATAATGAAATAAAGATATAATACAAAATATAATACCCTTCATTTCATATTATCTCGAATGTACAAAAGATAACACATGTGGTTATACATTCATGAGTCCTAACTCTGAATCTATAGCATGTATTACAGACAAAAGATATGAAATTTAAGCTAAACATGTAATTAAATGTCTTAAAGGTTATAACTTTCCAAGACGATACTTGGTTACAACAAAAATGAGTCCAAGCTCAATACAATTAAAACCCTTGGCTTGTACAGAAAGAAATACAACAAATAAACAAGAAGAAGTCTTCAGCTTCAAGTTTCTCCGAAGCTATGTCCTTAGTGGAGGCATATCATTAGCACCTAAAAATGGTTTTCTCACATAGGATGAGTCAAAACCCAATAGAAATACTCTAACACAGTTTATGAATCTTAACAAAGTCATAAGGTGAATGCATATGCAATGCTCATGACAAACATTTATATCTTTTTCCAAAACCATGCAATGCCAGGTTTGTATCACAACTCATAAAACGTTTCTTTTTCATTAGAAAGCAAGACTGTGAATATAACTCTGTGAATCTCTAGGTACGTGTTTGCAAATAGACTATACAAGTACTACCAATTTGTCATTTTATCGGTATTAACCGGAAGGCTCGACACCTATCAACGCGGATTTTTGGTCTTTCACCAAGGATACATAGGCCAACTTAACATCATAACCACACTCCCTACCTAGATTTACCATGTATTCACCTCTTTTTCTCATTTCTCAAAACATCAAACATTTTCAATGTGTTAATATGCAACAATTCCCAATGCAAATAGATGAGAAAATAGTTTCAATTATCCTAATTTTCATGCAATTTCTACAACAATCCTAACTATCATCTACCGATAGCCCAAAACAAATATCGCTAAACAGAAAAATAATTTTCATAAAGATAAACTTTTCAAAAATTCCAAGATGGGAGTGATAATACATATCCAACTCCGCCATCCTCATCAACATCAATCCAATTCTACATTTCCAACATCAATTTCATTTATCATTACAAAATTAACATTTCATATTCTTACAGCAAAATCCCCTTTTCTTTTATAAATCAATTTCAAAGATAAAAATTCATCATTTCATCATAACTCAGTAATAAATACATTTCCTCAATCTTTTCCAACAATCTATTTGAAAAACCCCTCTTTTGATTTTTAACCCAAAACCCTAGTTTTGTCCAAAATCTCCAAATTACAATATTGTTTTAGAAAATACTAATAACTAAGTTAAAAATCATAAGAAAGTGCAGAGAATCCCTACCTCAAGCTTAGAAGACAAGAAAAAGAATGAAGAAACTTCAACAATGCCAAAACCGAACTTTGCTCCGATAAAAAAGAAGCTCTCAGAGTGTTCTACCTTTTATCAAAGGGACACAGGTGAAGAAATCAATAGATCTAGGTGTATTTGTAGAAAGAAAGTGAATTTTAGAGAGAGAGGGTCTCAATCTAGAGTTTTTAGAATGTTTAGAGACAGAGAGATATGAAAAAGTAAGCCAAAAAGGTGACTTTACGGACTGATATACGCGCAAACCGTTCAAGCATAGGAATTGTCTCTTGAGTAATCAGGCACAATAAGTGTGACTGCTCAAGCGCACAAAGTGACCGCTCGAACGAAAAATACAAATTCCCAGAAGTTTTACAAACAGAGGACCATCGCTCGAACTCAAGAAAGACCGCTCGAGCCAACACTATTTGAGCGCAAGAAGTACCGCTCAAGCATAGAATGCCAACTCCCAATATCTCTACAGGCCTGCAAAAGTATTAAGAGTTCTCAAAAGCCGCTCGAGCACAAGAAGTATCGCTTAAATGAAGTAGCCAAAATTTAGGTAGAAACCATTTTAAAAAACTAATTCCCGACCTGTTCCAAACGCAACCAAGACACTCCAATAACCAAATTCAATGATAAATAATAAGAAATAAGACATGAACAATTGTATAAGACAATAAAACCGAATCTAAAATATCAAATGAGTCAAATCTAAACTAAAATCGCTATAACCATCATCCCTTGCATGTAATAATAATAATAATAATAATAATAATAATAGGAAAATAATTCTCTCAGTGCCGTTAGAGTCGTGGGGCTATGGATTTACTCCATCAATATGAATTGTTCTATTTATTGGAATATATATTTATCAGATTGATTTGATAATTATAATTTTTATTAAATTTGTTTTTAAACAAAAATATGATCTATTGCAAAGTTATATTTATTTTTTAAATTTGTTTGAAAATAAATATAATTAAATTATATAATTAAATATTGGATCAATTTAATTATTTTGATAAATAATCTACATATAACCCTATAAAATTAACAATTCCAATCACCAGAGTGAAACCATGGTGAACCCATGAATGGACCCGAGAAAATTCACTCCCAAAATAACAATCCTCACCTTACAAGTAATGGAGAATTCTTGTATGAGTGTGAATTTTAAAATGTTACTTTTCTTTAGAAGGTTCAAAAGTTACAAAATCCTGTTTGGCAATTTAGTTTTTTTATTAAAATAATTAATTTAAAAAAATAAAAAAAAATCACAAAAAAAGTTAAAAATTATTAACAAAAGAGTAAAATATTTTCAGTTATTCATGATTTTCGATATAATTAAAGAAAAAAGCAAATCATTCACAAACACATTATTAGCATCTCATGAAAAGGTCAAAATTATTTAACAAGTCAATTCTAAAACGATATCATTGTGGAGCTAATTTTGTATTTTCAAAGAAATACTGATACAAAACAAATGAACACAAGAAATGGACACTGAATCTTTTGTTTCAAATATTCTATTTGCTTATGCTATATATTTGAATCATTAATTTGGATAAAAATTTGCAATTAAATTAGGAAATGGGGAAAAAATTGAGCTTATATTCAGGGGTTATTTGGGAAGTGTTAGATTAGTATACTTTTTAATTTTTTAAGATAAAATGTGAAATATGAATTGAATTTGAAATAATATGATATAGAGATTGTATGACTCAAATAAAATGATTGTGACTGAAATAGGATAATGTATTATTGAGAGATTAATCATATTGAGAGATTTTTGCATTTCAAAATTTTCATAATTTAATAATTATAAATATTTTAATATATATTTAATTACAGAGAATCAATTGTATTTGTTTATAAAGGAAGACCAGTGTGACCGGTCTGGTCTCACCAATGGGCCACTGCGGGGTGGAAGCGTGTGGACCAACCCATGTAATGACTTGGCCCAATTTTCCACTTCCTTCAAGACCTCTCTTTCTCTCCCACACCCACACACAACACGCACACCTTCATCCCCTATAAAGGGAGCGTATGCAGAAGGCAAATTTAATTGCATTACTATCAGATATCACCAAAAACCAAACCCACCAACCAAGCACTACTTAAAGTCTCATCACTGACTCACCAGCCAAAAAATGGAAAAGAAAACAACAGTGGCAGAGGTAGAGCTACCAGGTTTCAGGTTCCACCCAACGGAAGAAGAACTACTAAACTGCTACCTTAAAAGGATAGCAATGGGCAATAAACTTAGTTTTGATATCATTGGCTTTCTCAACATCTACCACCACGAACCTTGGGATTTGCCTGGTAATCAATCTTCCACTCCACTACTACATACATCTAATCTTCATTCATTCTTTTCATTTTTTTTTTTTTTTTTGGGAAAAATATTAAATAAAGCAACTACAAATCAGGGTATTTGACAAAAAAAATAATTACAACTACATCGCGGTTGTATGTCTTTTTTGTGTAGAAAAACACATAAGAAACTGCACCCTACAAAAATTTCCATACATTTTTTTCATTATTTGGTCTTCCTCACATTGATTTGTAACTTCTCCCTTTTTCCTTTTTTTTTTTTGAAATTTTTTATTTAGTACTGGGACTTGGAAAAAATTAGTGAAACATCCCTTTTCAACTTTGTATAGTAGAAGAGATTCAAAATATTTTTTATTAATTAAGGTCTCTCAATGAAATTTTTCTGTAAGATTAGAGAAATTTCTCTGTGTCGGGAGAAAATTTTTTGAGTCAAATTTTCTCTATAAAAATATTAAAGGATCTTAATTATTATAAAAATATTATATATTCTTTATCTTATAAAATTTTAATATCATATACCTTAAAAACAATTCCCATAGGACTTAATTACAATTCCATTGGAAAAGTACAAGTTATTGAAAAAAAAAAAAATTCTCAATTTGGGTATTGACTTTGACTGATCTATAATTATGTAGTTCTGTTTGTTTTACTGCACCACTGGGATTTGCTCGTAAAAAAAAAAATTAATAATTCAAAAACATAATAATAATAAAATAATCAAAATGATGTGATAGTGTGATTTTTGAAATTATAATCCAAAATAGTTGATGTATATCATATCACTACCAAAAAAAAAATTGTACAATGCCCATAATATTGATGAGTTTTGCTTATTTTGCAAAGAAAAATGTCTAGTCATCAAAATTATTATACATAATTTATTATAAGAATGATGTTAATGGCATATTTATAAATTAATAATGAGTATTATATTTTAAAATGAAAATATAGCACTCTATTCTATATAATACTTATGTACAATTTATCTATTTATATATAATTTCTCATTTTGAAATGAATGCTCTTAATGTTGGACTAACATAAGACATGTTGTAATGTGTGAGATGCGCAGGATATGCAAAGATAGGGGAGAGAGAGTGGTATTTTTTTGTGCCAAGAGATAGAAGACATGGTCATGGTGGGAGGCCCAACCGAACCACTCTCAAAGGCTTTTGGAAGGCTACGGGTTCGGACCGTCCGATTCGGAGCTCCACTGACCCGAAAAAAGTTCTGGGCCTTAGGAAGACTTTGGTTTTCTACAAAGGCAGAGCACCGAGAGGGTCCAAGACTGATTGGGTCATGAATGAGTATAGACTTTCTGATCACTGCTCCTCAATGGTATTGCATGTTATCCATCTGGGTTTAGTTTATAAATTTGAATAGAGAAATAAAAAAAAGTAGGTAAAATATAAATAAAAATTCACATATATTTTTTCTTTTCTTTTTTTTAAGTTATTATTCAAATTCATAAACCAAACACAATATTAAGATCCTTAGTATTGTTTACAAATAAAAAAAGTATTCAAAAGTGAAATGCATGTAATTTATTGATACCAAATTCTCTTCGGTTGGAAATTGGAGGGTGTGGTTGGGTCTCCGTGGGCTCATCATACGTCCACCTTAATAATTTAAATCGTTCATTTTTTAATACTCTTTGAAAAATTTATTCATACAAAAAGTAAAGTTGATTAAATTACTATATCCATATAAATCACATTTTGTCTTCAAAATAATTAACGGTCTATTTTCATAATTATACTTACTATTTATTTTTTAAATGATAAATGTGATTTAATCATGTGAGAATAATTATTCAATCAACTTAATTTTTTATATGATTGATCTAATCAAGGGTGCTAAAACTTAACGATTCAACTTATGGAGGCGAATTTCATAATGGGCTCATTGAAATCCAACAACACACTAGAGAGAACTTGCTTCCCAATTTATTTTAAAACTATACTTTTCCAAAAAAAAATAAAAAAATAAAAATTATATATATATATATATATGCGCACAATTTTTGTATAATTTTTTTTTACCATTAAAAAAAATGCGTGGGTCCGTTGTGTTTTTATTAATATGATTACTATTAATTTTTGGTAAGATAATATGATGATAAATCATTTAAGTAGTTTTTTTTTTTAATTTGACTCATAATTACATGATATATTATGTGTAAAATTTTAATTTGTCAGAAAATCAAGTCTCAATTCCCTCGTGACATTATTGTAGATGAATTAGGGATTTAATTTGTGAATCTCTAATATTTCTAAATAAAAAAATTTATATTTTTAGATTTGTTTTCGTTCCCTTTATATTTCTTTTTTATTTTTATTATTTTCGTGTTTCTGAAAATATAAACAATGATGGTTTACAAATCATCTTTTTTTTCTTTTTCTTTCCCAAAAACAGTTTAAAAATTCAAAGACAACTTTTTAATATTTTCAAAAAATGCAGGTTTCTTTTAAATGGAAAATAAAAAATCGAAAACAGTTAAAAAAAAAAAAAAATCTTTGTATTATTAAAATAAAATAAAAAATAACATGTTATTGGTGTATTGATTTTTGGTTGTATGATGAGGATGCAGGAAGATATAGTGCTTTGCAAGATTTACAGAAAAGCAACCTCTTTGAAAGTTTTGGAGGAAAGGGCAGCCATGGAAGAAAAATCAAGGACAACCCATCCGACGCCGCCGTCTCCTCCATCACAGGGAAACTTTTCTAGCACCAACCCACAAGAAAGCTTTGTGGCACTAACAGTGCCCCTAGAGGAGGACATTGTTTTCAAGACAGAAGAAGAACAAGAGCATGAGAGCAAAGTTTCCTTACCTTCTTCATCAATTGGATTTGGGTCCATGAAAGACAACTTAACAGAGCTTGAAGTGCCCAAGTTCAACATGGAGTTCATGACAATGGATCATCCATTGTGGAGCCAATTGAGAAGCCCATGGCTAGACAATTGGAGCCCCAATGCCAATGCGCTCAACTTTTGAGATGGTGTGGAAAATGTTCTACCTTTAAGGTGAAATGATATGTGAAAGTGAAATGATAGGCCCATGGCAAGTGAAAATATATTTTTTGTTAAATATATTTATTTTTTTAAGTGTATCTAAGTTATGTATATTTAAACAGTAAAAAATTATTTCAAATATTAAAAAAGATTACTAAAAATAAAAAATAAAAAAACACAAAAAAATTTAAAAAAAAAACTTAATTTTTTAGAAAATTAATCAAAACAAAAAAAAGGTGATTGTTTCTCACTTTTGTGATGATTTTAAAAGAATAACAAGTTTGATCTATATTTAATTGTTGTAAAGAAAATGATCTAACAAGTTTAATCTAATAGTTGTTATTAGATTAAAATTTGACACGCTGAACACAAACACTCATTCCATTATAATGGATTCTAGTGGAAAAACTAATCAGGATGCTATGTAATATTCATCCATCTTTAAAATCAATTAAAAATCACTTTTATAGTGTAATCAGTAAGACTATAAATCGAGATTTTTATTTGCCCAGAAACCTATATCCAAATTTATCAATAAATGGTCCAGATTTATTTCATGCATGAATGTTACAATATTAATTCAATCTTTACCACACAATCTCAATAACTTTCTGATATAGTTTTTCTGGATAAACAGAAATGAGAAAATTATAGATCTTATGATCAGCAGAACTAAAACTATAAGAAAGTGCCTGTATATGCTGTTTACACATCATTCATTCGAGATGACTTTTTGGTATAAAATTAATATTGTTTATATATCATTTTTTAAAATTAAAAAATAAACACAAAAAAAAAAAAAAAAAAGTAGAGTTGACACAATGTGTGATGTGATGCAAGAACAGTCATGACAAATAATCACTTAATTGAGAGGCAGTAGATTCTTTATTTCTTAATATGTATTAGGTTAGATAGATCCCAAATTTGCTGATCATAGCTCCGCCAAACATTATTTCACATCAACTTATTCCAAAATGAGACTAAAGTACAACCATTAAGGTGCCTATGCAAAAGGCCTTTGGTTATTGCAGTCAAGATTGCTACCATAGCCTACTCCAAATATGTCACTGTATCTCTTATAGAACCCAATTCGGTCCTCTTGCTGTGAAACAGAGCCTTTTCCACATTCAATTCCGCCATTGATGATGTTGGTGATAACACCATAGCCAGGGAGTCGACCGGCTGCTCTGTCAGTGCTAGACGGAGTCCATTGGCCGGTGATGACACTGTGGCAAGAGGGTTTTGGTGATTGTGGCGTCATCCAGAACCACAATGCTGTCTTAAAAGATATGGTTGGGTCAGTTGCAACTGCATCTGGGTTGTTTATCAGATCATACCCTAAGGCTTTTCCTGCTTGACCATAGTTGTAGTTGCTGTCAAAGTCATAGGCCGAAGTTAGTATCTTGAAATGTACATTTATCTGTTAGATTTTGTGTTGTATTTCACCAAATAGCCAATGATCAAAGTTAAAAATATGAATGATTCTGTTTGTAACAGGGCGGCTCAAGTGGAGTGGAGGCCTAAAGTGATTTTTGCATTTAAAAAAAATTATATATTACAATTTTTATTTAAAATTTATTTTCTTTAGTTTTTTGGAATGCAAAATTATATGGCACACCATCTTGACAAATCTCACCCCATCGCCGCCGCCATCACTGTGCCACTTTAGCACCAGCACCACCATCCTACTATCACCATTATTGTCACCACCACTCCACCTCCACTACTCCCACCACCACGACTACCTCACAACCTCCACCTAGTGGATGGAGCCAAGATTTTGACTTAGAAGGGATAATAATAAAGTAAAATGTCATGCCTATAATAGTGTCACCCACCCCGCATGCCTCAACCGTTACAAACTTAATTTCCGACTCTAACCATGACACCGATTTGAACTATGATGGTCATTCCCAAAGAAAAACAAGTATTTTATTGAGAGATTTCATCAGAAAACAAGTAATCATTCTACATATTTGTACATAAATTTATCTCACACGTACACACACACAAAAATCCAATAAAAATAAATTAAGAAGTATTATTAGAAAGAATAAAAAATAAACATCTAAAGGTAGATTTCGTTGTAAAATAAATATTTAAATGATGCAAATTATGGATTTTTTTTTAAATAAAGACAAAATAGAAGTATATATTCAAATCCAAAGAAGATAAATAAAACAACTATATTATAAACTTATACTAAAATATAAATTTTAGAAGGTTGAGGAGGGGCATGTGCTCCTCATGGGCCCATGCTCCCTTTGTTTCTATCGCCACCCTACTACCATTGCCATCACCTTTGCCACTATCACCACTACAAGTAATATAGTAATTTTAACGTTGCAATTAAATATATAAAAAAAAATTACTAAAAATATTCGTTGCTGAAACAAACAAAAGCTTGATAGAGTTGAGAGAGAGAGAGAGAGGAAAAAGTTTACATACTACGAAATTTGGATGGGACCTCGACCATAGTATTTTTTACCAGGAGCACACGGCCATTGTTGACTTGCAACACAATAGTCCCCAGGGTTCCCTTGTTCCTTAACAAAGCAATATCCCCATGCATATGGGCCATCCGGCGCAGTTGGCCACCCACCTATACATGTTTAATCATATACAAATCCATCAATTGTGTTTCTTTTCATTATATGTTCCTCTCTTTTTTCATGTCATAAATTTAATTCACCTATTTCACCTAAAAGGATTGAAAAACATGATGAATTGTGAAAGATTTTACCAGTAGTTTCATGTGAAGTTTGGCCTAGAAAGGCCGCAATCTCTCTTTTACGAGTCACAGTGTCTCCAGTGGTTCCAAAACCGCCAAAAGCCTTGGCAGCAGCTATGAAAGCATCATAAGTGTAAAACCCTTTACCGGGGCAATTGGCATCGTTACGGTGCTTCAACATCTGATCAAAGAGGGTCCTGCTAATGATAGAGCTAATATCACCTCCACTCGGGGTCGGTGTTGGTGTAGATGGAGTGGACGGGGATCCTCCACCGCCAGGGCTACATTGGCTCTGGCAGCCAGTAGAGCAATACGGCGAGGTGTTGCCACAGTAGCCATATTGGCTACAACACAACCCTCCTGCACATAGTTTTCCTCCGGCTTGGCTACCGCATTGTTGAGCCAAGGCGACGAGGGAGAAGGAGAGGATTGAGAACAAAACTAGTATCCAAAACCTCATTTTTCTCCTAAGTTTTTTGTGAGGTTGGAGATAATAGAAGTGGGTACATATAGTCCATGAAGTGGGGATGGATGAAGGTTTGTTCCTTTGATTTTTGAATATTATTCAACCATGGGATGTCATCATTAGTTTAAAAAAGTCTTCCCACCTACATACTTATAGGCACACAATTTATTTTTTTTTAAATAAAAAAATTACAGTAATTAAATGTAAAATTGTGTGACTATAGGAGATCCCAACTCTCAACAATACTGGATGGCTTTATTTCTAATACACCAGTATTGGTACCACTAATTTTGTACCACTAAATCAGCTCTAATGAGTTGAAAAAAAAAAAAAAAAAACAAGAGCTAAACATTCCATTATGTGGGACCCATACCAACATTAGTGCTCCTCTTTTAACAGTCTCAACCATTTTTCTTTTTAATATAACTGATGGCCTATTTTAAAAAGTTGGTTGAAAGTTTTTTTTTTTTTTTTTTTTTTTAAAAAAATTATATAAAAAAGTAAAGAGATAATATGATCTAAAAAGTTAAAAAATTAACTTTTTAACTTTTAACCTAATTGTCAAAATAAACTGATATATTTATATGTTTCTCTGTTTCAAAATATTAATCTCTTTTGGAGAATTTAATTTTTTTTAATAGCATAATTATTATACTTAAAAAATATTTACTTTTCAAAACTATCCTTTGGTAATATAATTGTCATAATTATACCTTTTGTATATATTAATTTTAATGAATTAAAAAAAAGATAAAATAAATAATTTATATTATTTTAATTTTTAATTTAGAATTAAAAAAATTACTCCCTCCGTCCCAAAATAATGGTCCCTTTTGGGGAATCTAACTTTTTTTGGTAGTACAATTATTACATTTGAAAAAAAGTTGATTTTTCAAAATTATCCTTTTGATAGTACATTTTTTGATAATATCAATGTCATAATTGTACTTTTTATATTATTTATTAATTTAAAAGAATGACAAAATAAAAAATTTATATTATTTTTGTACTTAATTTTTGAAAAAAGACTAATATTTTGAGATAATAAAAAATAAAATAAAAAATTAATATTTTAAGACGAAGAAAGTAATATTTTAAAACAATAAAAAATAAAATAACAGAACTGAGACAAGATTTTTTGTGAGCTGGTGACCTAAAAAGATTCTCTCAGTGTACCCCAATAAGCACAGTGATTTCTAGAAGGGGGTTGACTTCGTTTCAGTTTATGATCGGATTAAAGGTATTGTTAGGTCCGTAGATAAGGATGGAATTAAAATAAGATTATGAAGGTTATAGATTTTCTATTCATGTGAAAAATATTATTTGTCATAACACTTTATATATATATATATATATCATTTTATATATAAGATGGTCATTTTTTATAAAATATATATATTTTTTGTTATTCTTCCATCTTGTTATCTTTTTCTATTTTGTACCAAAAAAATTTTTTTTCATTCTATTAGAGATTATTTTTATGGTATTAATTTTTTTTTATGTATATATAATTTATATATCATATTGTAGGTACATGTGTGTTTGTGTACATGATGATTTTTTTTTGTTCGGCCCATCTGGTAATGAAATCCTAGTTTCGTCCTTGTCTGTAGGGGTTCATTACGAGTCATGTTTCGATAATCTGAACTGTTTAATGTATAGAACTTGTCGAGTATTATATGCTTATAAAAAAATCACGTTAATTAGATATCGATAACTACGTGATCAAATCAGTTTTGTATAAAAAAATGGACAGTGAAAAAAAATTGATAAAAATCTGATCCGACGAGATAGTTATCGATATCCGATCAACGTAATATTTTATATGTATATAGTATTCGATGAGTTCTACACATTGAACGATTTGAATGATCAAAATAAAATCTTTATTGAATCCCTACAAATTTAATAATACCTTCCAATCGATCAATGATTGGAAGAAAGCCCAACCCTTTTGAGAATACCTTTGTCGTGATGTTGATCCAACAATCTAACTAGGTTAGTTTAATTAGTCAAATCCTGAATCATTTCACTCAATTAGAAAGGTAAATATTCATGTTTTGCGACGGGCAAGATTCTCCGCACCAAATTATGACCTCCGACGCAAAATTTGATATTTTTTTATATTAGTATTGGTCATCTTACTTTTCTATTTTTTTAATATATTTTTTTTATAAAAATTAAAAAAATATATTTATTTAGACCTTCTAAACATTTTTAGGTAAATTATAAATACACCCTTGAAATTTGATTAAAATATGAATCACCCTTGTTATTTTGGAAATTACATTTCATCTCTTGTTGTTTCTAATTTAGTAACAAATTACCCATTTTATTAATAAATTATAAAATCAATTAACAGTTTTTAATGATATTAGAAATATACTTTAATTAATATTTTTTGTAATTTGATTATTGTATTAGAGAGTAATTATAATTTTATTTTTTTAATTAATTTTGTTAAATAAAAAATTCTAACAATAAGATATTTGTAATTTTTAAAATTATAAAAAATAATATGTATTTTAAATAAATCTTAAAAAATATATTTGTAATTTATCTAACATTTGTTAAATAATAATAATAATGTAAGAGAGGAGAGGAGATGTGATGTTGGCCCAAATCCATATCGAGTCTGACTATACTGTGATGAGCTTGATGTGATCTGATATTCGTAGGAAGAATAATGTTTTATGTATTAATTAATGTATTAATTAGTATATTAATTGATGATATAGCATAATTTAAATTTTTTTAATATCTATAATTTGTATAATAAATAAGGTTAATAATAATATTATAACTAATATTGATACATTAATTAATATATGTAACACCGCCGTATTAGTAATGTTATTAGTGGGGGAGTAGTGGGGATAATTGCGTGACCACATGTACATTAGTCAAGCTCGAATTAATGTTACAGCGCATGAACTTATACGATAAGTGGTTGTTTGGAGTTTGTTTTTATTTTTATTTTTTTAAATTTTTTAATTTTTTTATAAAATATATAATAAAAAATAAAGTGAATGGTGTGATAATTTATATAATTTTTTTGAATTTTGGCTTTTTTAATTTGTTCCCAAACCACTCTTAAATGAGATTTTTTTTTTTTTAGCAAAAAATATGTACAGAATTTGTAAAATTATACAATAGTCTCGTTTATGTAATTAACATTTTTTAAGTGATTATGCTGCCACATCAATCCCAGATTCAATAAAAGAAAATGTTATATAATTTTTTTTTCAATCAATAAAACGTAATTACAAACATAACATAAAAAGTAATGCTAGAAATCTTAAAAAATTTATCAAATTTTTTACCAAAGTCTTACACTCATGTAAGACATTTGGTAGAAAATTTGGTAAACTTTTAAAATCTCTAAAATTTTTCTAACATAAATCAAATTGGACAACTAAATTGTAACAGTCCAACAATAGCTGAAATCACCACAAGAAATAGTCCAAACTTAAAAAAATAAAAAAATAAAAAAATGAACAACTGCATATATTCCCATAATAAGTGCGAAAAAAACCTCTTAAATAATATCAAATTCTTTTTCATAAAATTTAAATCGATAATCTTACACTGTAAAAATAGCTACACAGGTCCAAAGTCTCCCATCTTAAAAAAAGAAAGTCCAAAGTCCAAATTCCAAATTCCAAATTCCAAATTCAACCATCAGTAATCAAAGCATATATTATTATTACAGGCCAAAATTTTTTAGGAAAAATTGCACTTTAGTACAAGTTTAAAAAAAAATAAAAAAATATAAATCAATGAAAAATTTATCAATTTTAATAATTAATTATAATTTTTCCATAAATTTGCAAATATTTTATAAAAATACTACTAATTTGCAAAATTTTCCATTTTTTAGACTTCCCTATGTGTTTCTTGGTGATGTGAAAGGTGCCCTTATATGTGATTAGGAGGTTGTTTAGGATGATTTACATAAGTGTATTTTTTAACTTTTTGATTAAAAAAAATTAGGAAAAAAAAGATAAGTGTTTGAGATAATTTTTTGACTTTTTATAAAAAATGTGCATTATAATATTGTAATAAATATATAAATTATCATATTACCCCATGCCCTATGCGTACCGACAGTGCCTCCCGTGATGGCCAGTACGACTTGGTTTTTCAATGTGGAACGGCTTGACCTGAGAAAATATATATGTACAAAGTTTAATATTTTATTTATTTATTTATTTTTTTGTACATGTTTCCTATTCACACGTGATGTCTAAGTTATACTTGTTCACTTCAATTTGTGGCAAAAAATTTGGCTTTTATTTTTCTTTTCACCTGCTTGTGCCAATATTTTATTTAATTTTTTTTTTCTAATTATTTTGATTATGTAACAAATTTTAAAAAACAATTACAATGTATTATTTTTTGTAAGTTTTATTTTTTTTAATTATTTTGATTATGTAAGAAATGCAACGTGTGTTTATGTAAGAAATGTAACGTGTACAAAATTGAATGATGTTGGTTATTGCAATATTTTTTAGTTGTTGCAAATTTGGTACAACAAATTATTTCATTATAATTAATGATATAATAATAGAATCATTTTCAACAACATACATCAGTGTTACACAACATACAATGAATATAAGACCCGCCACAACAACAAATGCGTCGGCCTTAAACGTGCCCTTGTTGTCACAGTGCATATGTAATATTCGCTCTTACAGTTGCCATATGGGGATTTGAGTCCCCTGGCTCTATGATATCACCAACTTGGGTGTATTCGGGATGGTCGGGCATTTGCGGTGCCACGTACTTATCGTCGTCTGGGATTTCTTGCATGATCGTATCAGATTGACTATTCCGGCGTATAAAGTTATGTAAAGCCATCGACGTACATACAAAGGGCACTTGATCAAAAAAATTTATCTTCGGCATATTCGGCAAAGGCCCCCACCTTGACTTCCAAGCACCAAATGTTCGCTCGATACAACTACACAAGGACGAATGTGCTTTGTTGAACCGTTCGAACTCGTTTTGTGGTATTCGGTTGTGATGGGCATTTTGATGATAACAATACCCCTTGTGCGGGGCTAAATATCTTGTCTTGTTGTTGTACCCGCTATCGACCAAGTAGTATTTTCCTACACATGTAGAACAATATAATTGATAAATATGAAATGGTAATTTTTTAAAACCGTATAATGACTTTTTCACTTTAAATCGGTCGCAATTTCAAACTTCAAATCGTATGTTGGACCAGTAAAAAAAACATGTATTGTTCGTACTTGTATACCCCCAACTTGTTTTTTTGTTAGGACATACTCCTACATTTTTTAATTCTTATTTGAAAATCGATATAATCTGGTATTTATAGTACCAAAAACATTTTGTTACCATCACCTATGTGATTAATTTCTTATATCTTGTTAAGTGCATTGTCAAGCGGGAATTTGTTACCAAGTGCGAGGGTGTGGGGATCGATGTTTAGGCTCAATTGTAACATAGTGCAACACCCTGCTGTCGTGCATGCTCCCGTCCTAACCGGCGGACACAAACATGAAGCACAAATCAAAGTCACAAAGGACAATAATATTTTGCGTTGGCACGCCTTTCCGACCGTAGTGTGAGGAGGCATATTCATTGGAGACACAGGCCATAATGTGAGTATCGTCCAGTGTCCCAATGCAGTCCTAAACAAGTAAAAACTGCAAAATGTAACTTCTTATTGCATATTTTATGAATGACTTTGTCGCAGAATTTTTTTTACATGGCATTACCTTGAATGGCCGGTACTGCCGTTTAGAGCGTAAATATGGATGGTTCCCTTGTTGGACTTGATCGGGTCTTACTCTGAATTGACATAAATGGTATCATAACTTGCAAAACCTCGTGGAAATGCCGTGACAATGTCTCCTTTGAGTGTTGGAACCATTCTTGCAAATTCCTCCATGAAATTCCCTACAAAACAGAAATGAAAATTGCTACATTTTCTTCGAGCGACACCCCATGCTCCCGCTACGGTACTGTAAACCCAAAATTGTGTAGAGCGTCACACAACTTCAAGAACACTGGTCGAGACATACTAACTGCATCTTCAAACCGGACTTGGTGGCCGTTAAACAACTCGTACATCCATAATCGTCCCGACAAGATTGATGTATTTCGCAAGACTTGGTAGTAATTGTTGTAATAATACATTGCCACAATGTTCCGCGCTTCTACCAAGTTGTGGTCAGTTTCTACAACCATTTCCCGCGCAATTTCATCGATTGCTTCCTTTAACGGTGCATTTCCGTAGATGTTATTACGACCGGCTTTATCCGCCATGTTACATATACGAAGCTAAAAGGGTGACCAACAATGGAGGAAGAGAGAGAGAGAGAGAAGGGCTCTGCCAATCTTGCAAGCAAAATTGAATTTTAAAACGAATGTGAAGAAAAAGATAGGCAAGGACAATAGCATGGCAGCCCACGTAGGCTACCTTGCCAAGGATTTCAATAAAGTGCATAATACAATAAATTTGTTTTACTAATATGAAAAAATATTTTATATTTTTCTGAAATGATATAATTTTTCTTACCACAAAATATAATATTTTTATACACTACAATAATATTTTGTTCACTTTGAAATATAAACATTTTTATTCAATACAATCATATATAATTTTTTTGACCGTATGGTACACCCCACAAATTGAACTGAACACTAATCAGTCAGCGAATTTTCATAAATACTCATCATTATGTTTTGTAATTTTTATCGAAAATGATTTTGAAAAACATAGTACTCATCATTATTTTGAAAAAACTATTTCGACAATTATTAAGGGTTTGTTTGGTAACCATTTTGTTTTTAGTTTTCAGTTTATATTTACAAAAAATTAAAAAAAACTATCATAAAAATTTATTTGATAATTTTTTTGGTTTGTAAATGGTTGTCTCAATTTATAAATTTGAGAAAAATACATAAGCTCAAAAAATGGGTTTACATTGGTTTTTAAACAGAAATTTAAAAATTTTACTAACAAATTTTTTTTTTCAATTTACTTTTTGTCAATTAACTTTTTTTCCATTAATTTTTTTTCAATTTTTTTTTTCAATTATAATGTGCATGATCCTATTGTCATAAAATAATAAAAAATAAATATAAATATTTTAAGTCTGAACAAACATAGTTTTTAGTTTATGTTTGTGGTCAATTTTAAAACATTTTGTTTAAACCAAATGCATACAAAACTAAAAATTCTTTTAATGTGAAGGAAGAGATGGGTAAGGACAAAAGTGGCTGCCCCACGTGGGTTGCCTTGCCAATTTTTTGATTTCTCAATATAATATTTTTTGTACTAATATGAAAATAAAAATTATACATGAATTATGAAATGATATAACTTTTCACACCACAAAATGTAATATTTTTGTACACTATAGTAATATTTTGTTTACTTTGAATTTTCATAAAATAAATACTCATCATTATATTTTGAAAATTTTATTGAAATTGATTTTAAAAAAACATAAAAATACTCATCATTGTTTTGTAAAAATATTTTTCAAAAATTATTAAATACTCAGCATTATTTTGGAAACTATTTGTATTGGCAATTATGTTGCAAATATTAAATTCGGAAACTATTTTGAACAAAAAACAAAACCAGACTGTTTTCGAACCGAAGTTACACAGCACTCCAAATGGAAAAAAAATCATATTTTGTTTTCGGTTCAAACAAAATTTAAAAAAGATTCAGAAATAGTGTAGTTCATCTAAACCATTATAAAAATTGTGTTTAAACTGATTTGATCCAACTCTAATATTCGATAATAGTTTTTTCAAAAATTGAGTCCAACGCATGATTGTGGTTTTTTACACGCCATTTAAATCACATAGTGAGAACAATAGTTGGTATTCAGTTTTATGACATGCTATGTTTAAAAAAAAAAAAAAAATTGCTTGTGTTAGTAGTCACGTACTGATTGGTGTTTTACATGGATTGTTACAAAAAAAATATTGTGTAGTCTACAACAAATATGGTCCACATATGAATCTCGTCCCTGTATGGAGAAATATGGACAAATATGGTCTATGAATAAATGTAGCAAACAAAGTTCAAACAATAACATGCATACTATTAAAATATAACAGAAATCCAATAACAACACACAATTATTTGCCAACACAAGCACGATAGAGGGGAAAAAAAGTAATGAAAAAAATTCAGCATACATTCTGGAATAGTTTTTGTAAAATGCAAGAACTATGAGGTGGAACAACTCCTCAACACTAGCCCCCCATTCCGGATCCATACGTTGGGCAGCATGGGCCCCCGGAAATCTGGGACTGCTTGATTCGAAGCCAACGAATTACCGCATCGTCCGTGGGAAGCTGCAACATGATGGCTTGATTTGCTGGGTTGTCCATTAGGGAAACTGCAAAATCAGTGAGCAGGTCATCCGAGCCAAGACCATTCAGGGAGTACCACCTTGCTAGGCACTTGCCAATCACCTCCTGCGTCGAATGTGGGTAATCATGATGCACTCGGACCTCGCGTTGTTGTGATTTAATTGACAACGCAAGGTTTTCTATGCTACTTGCAAACGTCGAAGCTCCCTCGCTCTCCCCTTTTTTTCATTGCCCTTGAGTGCTGCCTCCGAATTTTCGTTTCATCAGTTCAACCGTTGGAGTTTGTTCCACAGACACGGCACAATCATCAACTGTGTGCTCACTGTAGGCGGCAACTGGAAAGGTGGCAGCTCACTGCTGTCATCGCAATCTTCTGCATCCATAAGGGATGGCACGTCTTTCGTTGCGACAGGGTCGAAATTAGCGTCGGGTGTCCAAGCAAAATTTCCCATTGCTGTGGCACCTTCGTACACCCTTCGCATAAGTTCCACGTGCTCCAACGGCTTCGTTTTGAACTTCATAGCATTCTTGTCAATTTGGAAAAAAAGCATAAGTTCCACATGCTCCAACGGCTTCGTTTTGAACTTCATAGCATTCTTGTCAATTTGGAAAAAAAAAAAAAATTACATACATGGAAGTAAATAATAATTGCTTCAGGAAAATATGAATGGCTATATCAAATATTGTTATATTGTAGTTAAGCAGCATGCAGAAGAGAAACTTGAAATGGTCATCACTACTATTAATCCTATTACCATTATTACTGTAAAATTATAGAGCCAAAGTGTGTTCATTGCAAATTGCTTCTTGGTAGGTTAAGATTGCCATTGCAGATTGCTTATGAAATGGATTTTTCTTGTTCGTGAGGCACCAAAGACAGGCTTTACAAGCGGGATGAAAATGAAAGGAAAGGACATGGTTGATGGCCACAGAAACAAAAAAAATTCAAGTTGCATGATTTGTTTACGTTGCTGTTAATTATTCAATGGTGTGGTGCATGGAATTGTTGTATAATAAAAAATAATAATAATAATATAAAGAAATAGAATAGAGAAAAAAAATTGTTGTATAATGTATTTGTAAAAATGACTAGCTAAAATAATAGAAAAGTATATTTTTAGTCAAAATGTAGCTAAAAATTTAACAAATTTGATGAAACTGCTCCAAAAATAAAAAATAAAAAAATTCCATAAAATGTTAAGTATGCTCTCCTTTCCAGTAATAGGACATCCTTGGAGTTGATTTTGTGCCTTGTGGTCTCACAAAAATACTATCATTCATGAAAATGAACTTTGAATCTTATCTTAAAAGTGATTGTGTGATATGATTTTTTTTTTATTAGAAAAAAACAGACTTTATTAATGAAATCAGCACATATTATATATGAAATTACATCAGTAAAAGGGATAAGAGCAAAAAGTATCATAGTAAAGTTTCATAATTCCAATTAGATTGACATCAAGAAAATCACTTAATCCTATATTAACTCAAGCTAAAAGAGTTGATGAGAGACTGACACAACAAAGGAAAAAACCAAACAACAAGCCTCAAAATAATCAACAAACAACAAACCTACACACTACAACAAATGGGGACCCCAACTAGCAATGCACGATAAAAGGCAACAGCCATACAACAGCAGCAACATCAAATGATCAAGCACATCTCTATTTTTCCTCTTCCCCACCCATTCTGATTGTAGTTATGTACAGCATATCTTACCTGTGGGATGTAGATATACGTTGCTAATGGGATATGAATCACACAATATAGAATATTAATTATTGTTCTAAATATATAATATTGTTGATATTCTCATGGTTAGTGTCCTATTTAATTATATGACAAATTATACCCGTACTCCTAAAGCTAATTCAGGCTATGACAAATTAATACTCATATGACTAAACTAAGGGTTTATTTGTTAGAAGACTCAAATTCTGAAGTTTTTTTTTGTTTTTTTGGTCAAGCTATGTTTTTGTAGCTTCAAACAAATTATACCCATATGACAAATTATGCCCCAAAATAGACAAATTATACCCATAATGTACTCCTTACAAATTATACCCATATTACAATGGCAAAAACATATAATTAAAGCTACAATTGACAGACTATGTTTTTGTTTTTGTTTTTTTTTTAGTCAGTTTAGTCATTGTGCTTCATAGAAAATTTATTGTCAAACTTGTAAGAAAAAAAACAATTATAGTGCATGATTGAACCTAACGTGTAGATAGTTTGACATGGAATTGTGCTTCTAAGGAAAAAACAAGACTTGGAAACGTTACCTTCTCATATTTGACCCACCAATCGTCTGATGCTTGTATCAACCCAGTTTCTTCGTTGTAACTTATGTCGGTTGGGACGTGCCTTGTGTCCATAAGGCGTGCGCACGTCTGCCAGTCTTTTTTTAGTAAGTTGTACTTGTTTTGGAGTTGCTTCACCCCATGGAACCTACCTGTACGTTCCTGGAAAGCCTTGGACATAGCCCTATAGCCATGCATTGTCATCGTATGGACACATCCCTTGTAACCGGATTCCAACTCCTTCACAACAAGTTCCAAGAACAGCTGACTACATCCGAGTCCCAAACTGCTTTGTGCACATATGCAAACTGTGGGTGCAGGAAAATTTTTAGACAGCGTAGACAACGTTCGGGATTGATCCATGTGGCTATAACATTGGAGCAACAATTGTGGCATACGTGCATCATATAATGTAAAATGTAACATGCACAATCAGAATTAAAGAACATGAACGTAACGACCCCATCACGTATAATGACTAGTACTTGGGTAATTAAGAGGGTTTGAAATTTAAGTGCCGATTATTATAATTTAATCTAGGATTCACGAAAAGTATGGAGATTGATTTATTTAAGGTTCTATTAAGTGCTTATTTTGGGAATTAGAAATTAAGGGTCCAAATGGCTTAAGGAAGTAAAATTGAGAAGTTGAATCAATTTAATTTTAATTACGGATCTATTTGGGAGTTTAATTAAATATTCGATTCAGTTTAGTAAAATTGAGATTCGATTAATTAGATCCTAATTGGAGTTAATCAAGTTAATTAAATTATGAAGATTGAGAATTGTAATTATGACGAATTAAATTTATTTATGGGGTGTCTAATTTGAATATGTAATTTAATTGACAGGAATTTGGAATCTAATCAGAAGTTGAAGGCCTAAATGATTTAAGAAAACAAAATTGAGGATGATAATAAGTTCAATTTAATAATTGGAGCCTTTTGGGATATTGATTAAAAATCTTATTCAGATTGATAAATTTAAATATAATTAATTGGGTCTTAATGGAAGTCAAACTGATTAAACTATGTGAGATTTGTAATTAGTTACGATTAATTAAATTATGTGCTAATTGAAATTATTAAGATTAAGTACTAATTATAATTAGTTAAGACTAAGTGAAGTTAATTAAGTTAACTCTAATCATAAATTAATTTGAGGAAACATCCAGATTGTGCAAGTGTGTGCACGTGTTACGAGAGGTGAACATGTGTGTGTGTGTGTTGATAAACCCTTAAGTCAACAAGTGTAGATGCATTCTTCCATGTGTTCTGCTTGGTTGGGAAGGAGAATAAGAGGAAATGTGGATTCATGAGTGGAGAGAAAAAAACAGAGAATAACCGAGAGGGAGAGAGAAGCAATTTCGGTCCAAGAAGAAGAAAATTAAGGGAAGAAAAGCTAGGAGGATCAAGAGGATGAAAAGAGAATCAACTAAACTTCTTGATATTTAAGTTTAAGGTATGAAATCATACTTAATCTTGGTAGAATCTCTACATTACACTTAGAAATTAAAGTTTGAATTTTGTAGATAAATCACCTAAAAGCTGGAATTGAGAGATAATTAGGTTCAATTATATATAATTGAAAAGAACTTAGCAAGAAGATGATGAATAGTAAACTATTTGCATGTCTCATGTTTCAACTTGGTTTTGAAGATCTTGCATGGCATGAGAGTGTATATATATACACATATTGCATGTTTTCAAAAACGATTATGGCTCACATGTTTAATTTCTTGTTTTGAAAATCAAGAAGAAATAGAACCCACTTGTATATAATTTTACATATAATGAAAAGAAAAGAATTAAGTCAAGAACTAAGAAATTAATTTGAAAAATTTATCAAGTGAGTTTAATTTGTGTTATTCCTCATGAAATTGGACTTTAACTTTACATGCAACAAGACTTAATTGAAGACTTGGCCCATACAATGGAGTTATGTTCAATTATGGAAATTTATTTAGAAATCAATTATGTTGAGTTTGGCTTTTATAGTTTTGCATGAATTTGAGTTTCATCTATACATGCATGGACAAATTTTGTAAGTTCTAATACTCTAATTGTACATGCATCATAGATGTTTAAAAGATGTACATGCATCATAGATGTAGGCGTCCCAGCTTCTATCCGGTTGTCACTCGAGCGCTCCTCCTCGAGAGAGTTTGAGGGGTGTAGGTCTTCTTTATGTTTTGGTGGTGTCCCAGCGGGTGCGTGAGATTGTAGGCCTGTTGGTTATGGAGTTTGGCAGAGGTTTTGGGTGTGTGTTAGAAGTTGAGGAGAGGAATAATAGCAGCTTGGAGTGGGCTTTGGGAGTTTGGCTACGGGTTTTGGGTGTGCTAGAAGATGAGGAGAGGAGCAGTAGCAGCATGGAGTGGGCTTTTGGAGTTTGGCAGAGGAGGTGTAGTCCTCCCGGTGGTGGCGTTGGAGTTTTCTTCAGCCGGAGAGGGTGTTGACGCAGCAGCATCAGAGACGAGGGTCATGGAGTATTGTTGTAGCAGAGGAGTGAGGCATGGGGAGTTGTAGCAGCAGGGTCTTGGGGAGTTGCTGATTAGACGTTGGCTTGTAGTTTTAGTTTTTGCTGTGGCTCTTCCCGGTGGTGGCGTGAGGTTGAAGAATTGGAGTTTGGCAGAGGAGGTGCAGTCCTTCCGGTGGTGGCGCTGGAGTTTTCTTCGGCCGGAGAGGGTGTTGACGCAGCAGCATCAGAGTCGAGGGTCATGGGGAGTTGTTGTAGCAGAGGCGTGAGGCATGGGGAGTTGTAGCAGCAGGGTCTTGGGGAGTTGCTGATTAGACGTTGGCTTGAAGTTTTAGTCAGAGACGTGGGCTCTTTTGAATTTTGTATACTGTTGCATCTAGTTTGAATTTCGGGTGGTTTCGCGGGTTTTTTGTGGGGGATTCATGTATTTTAATTTTATAATTAAGTTCTTCTTAACTGTTTATTTTAAAAATCGAGAGGCTTAGGGGTTGGTTGTATGGATGCGAGTAGCAGTAGTAGGGGTATTTTTATACTTCCGAATCTCTCTCGATGCATCTCATCTTCCTGTACTTTTAATTTCTTGCTGTTAATGGAAATTTTTCTTTGCCGATCAAAAAAAAAAATAGATGTTTAAAAGATTTGAAGAATTAATTCCATGTTTTGGTTTAAGAAGAGCAAGTTTTGGGAATTATGAATCCATGAACATTTTGAATTTAATATTGAATTAAAGGAATTTTGGATGTAATTGGTTTGAATTTTGACTCTAATTTCACACATGCAAATATTTTCTAAGAGTTTTATAACTTTAATTTCATGTTTTAGATAATCCTCCATGCATCATGAATTAAGAAAGTTATGGAATTAGTCTCATGGATTTTGTAAGAAATGAGATTTTAAGTAAGAAATTAAGTAGACTCATAGTTGTGGAAATTAATTTGGAAAATTAATTGTTTTGATTTGATTTTGTAATATTTTCTTGTAATACATGAGTTTTAAGGGAATTGAGCCATTCAAGTTCATATTTTGAAGAGACAAATGAAATGTTTTAAGAAAATCAAGTTTATGAAAAGTTGGAATTAATCCTAAAGTTTTGATTTTATAATTAGATTTTTATTAATCCACGCATGTGATGTAATTTAGGAATTTTATTCAATTTAGATACATTTTAGAACACCCATGATTATAAATTAAATATTTGGTTAAAAATTGAGTTAAGTTGATTTTGTTATTAATAGTAAAATTGGATCTATTTGTATTACATACATCATGGAATTTCAAGAGGTTGGGAAGTCTAATTTATATCTTAGAATTGTGGGTTGATATTAATAAGATGAATTAAAACTAAATTTGGGCAAGTGGAGTATGATTTTGAATAAATGATTTCTAATTGAGAGTGTTTACTAAATTATACAATGATTCTTCATTTTTGTGTACCAAAATACATATTTTGAGGCTTTGAACATCAAATTTGAACTTCAATTACAATTCTAGAAATTCCAGAATTTACGCTGTCCGCTCGAGCGAGGAAAGTCTCGCTCGAGCGTGAAAATTGAGCTCCCAAAAGTTTTTCAAACTTTACAATCTGCTCAAGCGACCAAAGTGGCGCTCGACGGAGACCCCTTTTCAGCATATTTTGGAAAATTACATTTAGTTCACATTTTTATTCTCATTTCTTTCCGAAGCATTCTGGACATGATTTATGACTCAATAAAGATTAATAAGCTACCAATTAACATGGATTAGTTAGTTAAAGAATGAATCATTGATCTAGTGGTAATTGTTTAAGAAGCCAAGTTAAAGATCAATCTATTTGAAAGAAAGACTTAGTAATGAAAGAATATGTGAAATAAGAACCTGGCTTATTTGAATGAGAAAGAATCAGCGTAGTAGAACTTCAGACTATTTAGACGGAAAAAGACTAGAAAAGTCAAGTTTGATCAATGAAGGTATTTCAATGTGTTTATGTTATGTGCTTGTGTAGGTTACGCGCCATTGTCTGCCTGGTTTATCTGATATATCCAGTCTGTCTGATTTGCTTCTGCAGCCATCTGTGAGTAATAACTTTGTAAAGTTATGTTCAACTGTACTTATTTTTTGTGTGATAAAATGAGATCTGTTTTCTGAAATGATATGTTCTGTACAATGAATGATTGTCCAATTTCTGATATCTATTCGTGACATCCTTAGCATCATGTGATATCTGTTAGCTGTTACTCGGTATCGGAGGTTCCTTTATGGAACTTAATCTGTCAGCACTCTGTTACTCGTACCGGAGGCCCCGTCATGGGGGCTCAGCTTCTGTTCTGTTACCCGGATTCGGAGGTTCTTTTATGGAACTGGTCATTCGTGACCCTCACGTGTCTGTATCTGTTCTGTATCTGCGCTGTTAATGCTAATGGATGTATCACGTAAACTTAAGCATAACTTATGATTTCTGTATATGATCTGGACAAATTATGAATTTGATACGAAACTGAATTATGAATTCTGAATCTGTACGGACTCATTTATTAAAACCCTTTACTCTGTTATTATTCATTGGCCTTTAGCTCACTGTATTATTTATGTATGTAGGTGATCAGGCACGTGACCAGGCTTAGAGGCATCTGCCTAAAATCTGTTTTGTCAGCCAACATATATGTGCCTCCCGTGGAGGTTCCGGATATGTCAAGTGATTATCGCTACGTGATTTAAAGTTTTAGTTCTGTTTTCTTGTTTGGTTAAACAAGTCTTGTGTATTTTGTAAAGAGGCTAGGTCCTTTTTGTCTGATCTGTATATATATTATGACGTAGGGACAATGTGTATATATGTATATAAAAAGTTTAAAATTTTTCTGTCTCATATAAGTCTGCACAACTCAATGGACATTGTATATTTGTTATTTGCTTCCGCTAGCCCCTAATATTATGTTAATCTGTCTCAGAGGCCTTCGGTAATCCCAGGATTACTGGTCGGTTACGATGCTAAACCTATAGGGGCGGGTTTGGGTCGTGACAATGAAGGAGAAACAAATAATAGCAAAGCGAATAAAAAGAAGATTGCATTGTCAATATGAAACTAGCATACTACACATTGTATTAGTCGGAAAACATGAAAAGTATCACGTGGCAAATACATACAACCTACGAACTGCATCGAATCAAGTACAAAACAACAAAATAACAACGAAAATAGAATAGACGAACGTAACAATTTGTAGGAGATGCAAAAGAGTGTTACAGGTTGATGATGTCAGCCCTTAACTGGAAGACTATGTCCTTAAATGATTGTTGTGTGTCAGGCACGGATGTTTGGCCAAATTCGTCACATCAGCCAATCCAAGAACGACATGACTGAATAGACACATGTATTAGTGTAGTTCTAAAAACATGTAAATGGACTTGTGTATGTAATACTCACCACTGCACGAGGGCATTGGTAGTAGGCACGACCTAGATTTCTTAAAGATTTTGAAATCTTCACAACACACATCTCAAAGCCACAGGTATAGAACGGCGCTGTACACGCTGACATGGCAAAGGAAACAAATGAAACCATCGTCTGTTTTGGGAACAACCATAGATGAAAGCAATGAAATGACAACATGGACATGGTTTACAAGTTCTCTTATATATTAAATTTGCCTTGTGTGGACGTAGTGTATGTGTGCAACTATTTGGGAAACCATGCATTCGCGCATCCCCTCATATCAACCTTGTAGTTGCATCACATTTCATTAATCTGTTGATTATTGCAATATCATATGTTTCGTGATTTTTATGTCCAATTTGCATGCATTTCAGAAGAAAACGACAATGGTTTCCCTCATGTGTGTGAGATTAATTTGTTAATGTACTTTATTTCTTCATAATACCTTACTCCTGCAATAATGGGAATTTTCAGACAAAGAGTTTCAAGTGCCGGCAATAATTTGATTAGATTGTAAAGTGTGTGTGTGTGTGATAAATTTCATAGGTAATCAAATGTTGTTGTTTTTAGTGGCCAACAGTTTAGATTTCTTACTATCACAAATGGGACTCATGTACATATTAGCAGAAACAAGAATGCATAAATATAATATAATAATTCTTAAACATTAATTTGAACAACTGTTTTTGGGTATTATTTAGGGTGAAAAGTCTTTTGCAAAACATGAAAACACAAAAAAAAAAAATTTCCTTTTAATAAACAGTCAGTCTAATTATTTTGCATACAAAAAATTGTCTTATTTCCCCCCCCTCTTTTACAAGTGTTTGGATACACTTGTTCACAAAATTCATTGTCCAATTGAAGAGAAATATGTCATACCGTTTACACTTTAAGGTGAGGCAATTGTGACCTTTTACAGTTTGTACTTGAAAGTGTAGGTAATTTCATACTTCAAAATAACAAGGATTGTTGTAATAGCTGAGGAGTAGAACAATTCTGTGTTTCAATTATCAATTTCAGTAAAAATTAATAAAAAATTCACGAAAACAGAGGCTACAAATTTTAGGGGAAAATATGAGAGAAATAAAAACAGAGGTCAGAAATTTGACCACAAGATCGAACGAAAAGCGGCAAAGAGGACAGAAATGAATACAAACACAATACCAACTTTGCCAAATGGTTGGCAAACCCAATAATTGCAAACACAAATTCATATGCCAATCCGAAGTATGTAAGGCAAAAAAAAGATAAACAATGTTAACAAAAGGGGGATTTGTTACGGATTTTGTACATGGGGAAAAATAGAATCACAAACGGAGCTGTTACCTTCTACTTTGGGGAGAGGCGGGCTGAAATGGTGAAGATCTGTTCAGTGGTGGTGCAGATTTGGACGCCGATTGGTCCTTTCTGTCCGGTACTGGTGATGCTGTGAGGGGGAGGTGGTGGTGAAGCTTCGGTGTGAGCGTGACAAACAATTGCGTATTGGAACGACTTTGGTGATCCTGTAAGGGAGAGGTTGTGGCAGAGCTCTGGCAGTTGGCGGTGTGTGCGTCACAAACTATCGCGCCTTCAATGACGACTGTGTACGCGTGTATATGGAGAACAAGAGGAGATGTTGAGGTGAGAATGTGAAGTGCGTAGTTCTATGCCCTAGCTATAATTTATTCTCCCATTCTGCGAGGACTGGACAAAAAATGGGCATTGCGGTCTTTTTTGCCTCTGACTAGTGTTGTTGTTTTCCCGTCAAAAAAATTGTGAATAATATAAACTTTTTTGTTTTTGTAGTGACTTTTTGACTTTTTTAGGTTAATCCAAATACCTACTAGGTACCTTACAACCTTGCCAAACAAATATTACGAGTGCATTATTTTTCGTAATTTACCTAATAATAAAAAATTATAAGAAATAAAATTAGGTGAACAATTTACTTTCTTTTATAACTTTAATCATATATTTTATACTCATGCAATGTGTAAATTTTTATTAATGAATAATATTGTCACATAATATTATCATTATATTTAATTAGTGGTAACCCATATTATGCATGAGACTTTATAAATTAAAAAAAAAAAAATCATGATAATTATCTTGAAATAATTTCATATTTTGTCTTGTGGTATACATTAAATTTATAAGTTAACTTTTATGTTTATAACTTTTTAAATTATTAGTTTAAAAAAATTAAAATATAAATCTATTTAGTGCAATTTTGAAAATTCATATTAAAAAAATACAAACTTGATTAAATGATGTTAAATAAGTTATAACATACTTCTTCTTGTTATGAAAATATACAAATTTAAAAGTGATAATAAGACAAATATACAATTTTATTATTAAATGTGAAGTGAAGTGATATTTAATAATAATTGATATAATGTTTATATTATTAATCCAATAATTGAAGTTACATTTCTTTTGATTTCAATTTCATAATTCAAAATACAATATGAATATATTACGCACACGGATTTCTAGTCCTTAAAAATAAGAAGATTTCCAACCTTTAATTTTTTTTTTATCTAATTTAATTTTAAATTTGTTAAAAAAATTGATTTGATATGAATTACTTTAGCTTTTTTATTAAATTGTTATCAATTTTTAAAAGAACTTTCATTCTTATCCTAATTTTTTTTTTATTTTCATCAATTTTGATGGAAAAAATAATCACGATGTTTTGTTTCCATTTTCAGAATTTATTTTTTAGAAAATTTTACTTTTTCGTTTTTTGTTTTTTTTTTCGCTAATTTTTTTATAAATATTTTAAGTATTTTTTTAATGTTTAGACAAACCTAACATAAATACACTTAAAAAATATAGTATTTGTAAAAATAATTAATAAAATATTCACTAAATACCAAAAATATAAAAATAAATTAAAAATAAAAATTAAGTACATTTTTCGTATTTTTTATATTTATTGATTTTTTAAAATATTTTTTCACAAATATTTTGTAACAATCCGAAAATTTAAGTTGTCTCTTAAATTTTATATTAGTATTATTTTCTTATAAATGATTTCAAAAAAATAATTTTAACTTTATATTATTATTTGATATTATTTTCTAAGTATAATAATATTTTTATTATATTTTTTTATATATTTTTCTTAAACTAAAATACATTGAAATACATTACTTTCTATACAACAATTTACATGCGTCCCAAGCCGTTTTGCCCCGCACGCCATCTCATTGTAGCCATCCATCAATCATCAAAAGCTTCCTCATCTTCCAAACTCTCTATTCTCTCTCCGTTGTCTAGTGTCTTTTTATATAGAAAACTTTGAGTTTAATTTGAAATATTTAGTAAGTCACACTGAATAAAAGATAAAAATTAGAATTAATTTTAAGATCAGTTATATTATGTCTTGAGTCATCATAATATATTTTACATATGTTTTTTTCATAATTTATTTTACACAATTTGTATTTTATAAATTATATTGATATTTCAATTTCATTGATTATTTTCTGAACTCTATTTACTTAAAATGTAACTCATGGATATGTTTGTTTAAATTTTATTAATTATTTGACAATGATTTTGTAAATAATTATTTTCTGTAAGTACTACTACAGAGTCTCATGCCTTGGGGGACTTAAATAAACCATTGGCCCTCTGATTAGTCACTTTGTGACTCTCTGTTTGTCATGGATCCACTAATCCTCTGATTTCTGGTGTGGAGTAAAGTACTGTACGGAGCTAAGTGTTACATTATTGTGAGAGCCACCTCTAGAGTTCGTACGAACCACCTCTTGAGTCCATACATCTGTTATGTTCTGTATCGTGGTTATGATTTCCAGTGTGAAGCAAAGTGTTGTACGAAGCTAAGTGCTACACTATAGTGGGAGCCACCTCTAGAGTCCATACATTCATTCTGTTCCGTTCTGTACCGTTGTTATAATTATTTTGTTTATATGATTTCTGTATTATATGTCAAATGATCTCTGTATTATATACTCTGTATTTTAATATCAAGCTTGATTTATCCAATAATTATCCATGGTGATTTTATACCCTCATGTTCTCAGTACAGTATTTCTTACTTTGTCATGTGCTTATAGCTGTTTACCAATTTTCAAGAAATAATGTAATTCAGAAATAGCTTTTGGAGAGTCTTAGACGCGGGGCTGCGGAATAAAGACACACAACACTTTTATAGTATTTATAATTCTATTCTTCATATGTAAACATCAGCCTTTTTGGTCAATAAATTTTTTTATAAAAATAGAAATTCCAATGATTATTTTGGTACTCTCACTTAAATATTTTTTTCCGCTCGTGTTTAGTAATTTGTTTAAGAATTGACTGGAGGTAACTTCAGTTACTAGTCATCATGATATTTAATTATTGGGTACGGGGAGCGAGTCGTGACTTATTTACTATTTAGACACATCCAAGTAAGGTGCATCTACAAAAATTTAAAAATTGCTTAAAATTTTAAAAATATTCACTAAAAACAAAAAAAAATAAAAAAACAAAATTTAAAAACTCAATATTCAAAAAATTAAATTTAGAAAATTGAAACCAAACACGCTATAATTTCCAACGCTTCATCTTTTTAAATTTTTATCAAATTATAATTTGATAAAAAAAATATTAAGGATTGAAGATTCTCTTAATTGGAATTATAGTAAAATAACATCTTCAAATAGTGAAAGTTTGAATATGTGGTTAGTTGAAATGTATAACTTGATTAATTCTCTTCTCATATTTGTATAAAAATTGGCATTTAGCACACTATTATAAATCAGATTATGGAAGGTTTTTTGAGATGTCAAATATTTTTCATTTGTAAATATCTTACCTATTAAAAAAAAATGTGTAACTTTTGGATATGTATTTCTCAGTTTTGTTTTGTTGACATAAACAACTGATATTTCAATTTAAAAAATTTAAAAGTAAAAAAAATAAAATTGGATTTTTTGGGATAAAAAAAGCCTTCTAACTTGTCTATATACTACTTAAAATAGACTATTTTAATCATATAAAAATAGAAATTATATTTAGAGATTATCCCTATATATTATGCTACTATATACAACTATAGTGATAACAAATTAACTATAATATATATGAAAATTTATACTAAGTTTTCATTTTCAATTAATTGAATTATAATTAACAAACTAACAAATAGCATTAATGGTATAATAGAATATAAAGATGATAAAAATAAAGAACACAATAATATTTAAAAGTTTTAAATTTACGTACTTACACCAAAATCTAATGTTATAGTAAAATCTTGAGTTCCCAATAAATTTTCATAATATCATATATATATATAATTAAAAGTAGTATTTTTTCAATGTTCAGGTGGCACATTAAAAAGACTTATTTTTTTATTTTTTTTTAAGAGAGTCATGTCAGCATATATTTTTTTAATTACATATAAGTTCTACATATGGACTCTATTTGACAAATATTTCTTTTCCATATATTTTTCATGATAAATTGAGATAATCTACAAACTCAATACTAATTTTGCGTTTCACGTTTTTCTTCTTAATTCTTTCAAGTGTATTAGATTTTTTTTTAATGCTAAATTATTTTTTTTTCTTCTTATTTTCCTGTGTATAATTCTATATCCAATATCAATTCTAAATTATTCTATATTATGGATTTGTTGTTTAAATTTTATAATGATTTTATATAGTATGAAATTATAACTCTTTTTCTACATTATTTTATATAATCACAACTCACAGGATGAAAAACCTACACAACAATGATACTCTCGAGTAACTTCTAAAGTTTGGATTTACTACTTGAGTTACTTTTTCAATTGTTAAACAGTAAGTTCTTTTATATTTTCATATCATATTATAGATGAAAAATCACTTCACATACTGAGATATATCTATCGTTTGAATGTTTTCATTATTTTTTTTCTTTTTGGGTTTAGACATTGTTATGCAATTCTTTCTTGGTTCGTCGTTATTGAATTTCTTTTATATAGTTGATATTTTAATTTAATTAAAAGTGTTTATTTTATAATTTTATAATTTAATATTTATATATAAATATATATATCATATAAAATGATTATATGCTAATCTACCTCCAATATATTTATATTTAGTTTGTATTTGTGTAGAACTCTATATATAATTAAGAAAATACATACTGACGTGACTCTTTTAGAAAAAAAATGAGTTCTTATAATATGCCACCTAAACATTGGAAAATTTCTATTTTCAATAATATATATATATATATATATAATATATATGATATTATTGGTGCATTTTAATATAACTATTTATTTATTTTGAGACCTTTTACATAATTCATGAATGAGAAGTTACTGCAAGGTTATGAGCATTTGTGAGTAGTTAGTGTGGGGATATATTTTTTGAGTACCAACACGTGGCAAGGTGACGCCGACGTGTCAGCCGAGGTGCCACGTGTCCTGGTCGTGATGCCGAGGTGATCTCGGCAAGGCCGAGGTTATCTCCGAAGATATCGGAATCCGAGATAAGTGGATAAGGGACAAGAGTCCTAGAATGAAGAGGGAACTCAACTTGGATATGGACAAGAGTCCTAGATTGGGAGAAGACTTCAGTTTGGGTAAAGATAAGACTCTTAGAGAGTTTATCCTAATCCCACTGGGAGTCCCAGATTAGTAGTAATCCTAAGTCCATTAGGGCCAGGCTCCTATTGGGACTAGGATTGTATTGGCTATAAAAGAGAGGCACCCCCATGGGTCTAAGGTATGCTTTTTATACTCAAACTTGTGAGTTGAATACTTGATTATCTTTGAGAGATATACTGACTTGATCGTCGGAGTGCCCCTGGGTGGAAGAACCACCGCCGGAGCTTTTTCTTTCTGTGCAGGACAGCAGGGTGCCGTCTATTCTGCCTGTGTTCTACAGCCGAATCACTAAGGAGGGCAGTGTGATCAGAAAATCACTCACACAATTTGGCGCCGTCTGTGGGAAAGAAAGAAGAATAGATGGCCAGTGAAGGACAGAATGATCAGATTGGAGACAACGCTCCTGCTGGGAGTGGGAGACCTATCAACCTCGATGTTGAAGGGGACAACCGCAACACGGAAACTCATGACCAGAGTCACGGAGTGAAAGACGCCGGCCAGGAAGGTGACGCACCAAAGACAACAGATCGAAGCGGATACTACAACGAAGATGACCTCCAGGTATGGAAGGATAGATACCTGCGGAGGAACGAAGACCCTTCCAGAAGGGATGCAAAGACAGGGGGCATGAACGCTCCCAAGGAGATAACATTCGAGTATAGAAGAACTCATTCTAAATGAGCAGATCCCGGATTCCAGATCCTGGATCCCGGATCCGAGAAGACATGATCTCGGATCCGAGAAGACATGATCTCAGCCTAAATAAGTAGGCCCGAGAAGACGAGAACTCAGCCTAAGTGAGCAGATCCCGGATTTCAGATCCCGGATCCACGATCTCGGCCTAGATAAGTAGGTCCGAGGAGAGAAGAGCTCAGCCCGAGTGAGCAAATCCAAGATTCTAGCAGACAAGATCTCGGCACTTAAATCCGAGAAGAGAAGAGCTCAGTGAGCAGATCTCAGATCCCAGAAGATAAAAAAGAAAACACACAAGGTTGGACTGCAATTAGCCAGGCTGAAGACCTTTTATAAGGTTCGCAAAGGAGTATGTGGAAGCCATACAGGGGGCAGGGAAAAGAAGAATATGTTTACCACTTGTTGAAATTTGTAACAATTTACAAGTTGGTTAAACCGATATGATGCTTAACTGAAGTTAAGCCGAGATAATTCTTAACCGACGTTAAGCTGAGATGATGTTTAACCGAAGTTAAGCCGAGATGATGCTTAACCGAAGTTAAGCCGAGATGATTCTTAACCGACGTTAAGCCGAGATGATGTTTAACCGAAGTTAAACCGAGATGATGCTTAACCGAAGTTAAGCCGAGACGATGTTTAATCGAAGTTAAACCGATACAAAGTTTACCACTTGTTGAAATTTGTAGCAATTTACAAGTTGGTCAAACCGATATAAAGTTTACCACTTGTTGAAATTTGTAGCAATTTACAAGTTAGTTAAACCGATACAAAGTTTACCACTTGTTGAAATTTGTAGCAATTTACAAGTTGGTCAAACCGATACAAAGTTTATCACTTGTTGAAATTTAATTTGTAGCAATTTACAAGTTGGTCAAACCAATATAAAGTTTACCACTTGTTGAAATTTGTAGCAATTTACAAGTTGGTCAAACCGATACAAAGTTTACCACTTGTTGAAATTTGTAGCAATTTACAAGTTGGGAGTTAAGCCAAGATTACTGTTTCTCTTCGCTTGTTGAAATTTGTAGCAATTTACAAGTCGAAGTAAAGCCGATGTTATTGCTTACAGACTTATAGCAATCTACTGGTTGGATAAACCAAAGAAGATGTTTAACACTTGTTGAAATTTGTAGCAATTTACAAGTTGAAGTTAAGCCGACATATGATCATCTGTTGAAATTTGCAGCAATTTACAGGTTGAGGTAAAAGCTAAGTATATTGTTTAAACCCTTGTTGAAATTTGTAGCAATTTACAAGTAGATCACTGTTTAGCACTTGTTATAACTTGAGAAAAGTTTACAGTATATGTTGATCCTTGTTGAAATTTGTAGCAATTTACAAGTAGGTTGGACCGAAATCACTGTTTAAACACTTGTTGAAACTTGAGAAAAGTTTGCAAAGTTAACATTGAATAGTATATGTTTTACATTTGTTGAAATTCATGAAAAGTTTGCAGGTCAGTATATTGCCGAAGTAAAACTTGTAGTTATTATACCCGAGGTATGTAACCCCGAGAAGATTGCACAAAGAAGAAAAGACTTGCAAAATATTCTAAGTATAGAATCATGCAAAGACAGTCAAGAAAAGACAAAGGCACAAGCATTCAGAGAAGGAAAGACAATCAAGAACAAGGAGGCACATCGGCCATATGCAGAGCTTACATTGTCTAAAAAACAAAAAGGTACAAGAGTACAAGCGACAAAAGAGGAAAAACTTCAAAAACCGAGATGATGTTTAACCGAAGTTAAACTGAGGTGATGCTTAACCGAAGTTAAGCCGAGATGATGTTTAACCGAAGTTAAACTGAGGTGATGCTTAACCAAAGGTAAGCCGAGATGATGTTTAACAGAAGTTAAACTGAGATGATGCTTAACCAAAGTTAAGTCGAGATGATGTTTAACCGAAGTTAAACTGAAGTGATGCTTAAACCGAAGTTAAGCCGAGATGATGTTTAACCGAAGTTAAACTGAGGTGATGCTTAACCGAAGTTAAGCCGAGATGATGTTTAACCGAAGTTAAACTGAGGTGATGCTTAACCAAAGTTAAGCCGAGATGATATTTAACCGAAGTTAAATACGAAATGATATTTAACACTTGTTGAAATTCTGAGAGAATTTACAAGTTAAAAAGTGCACAAAGTTAAATGTCGGCAAAAGATTCGCCGGAGTCAAACGTCGTTTTAATTAGAACAGAACCACTAAGTGCACGCTAGAAGTGGTGACCAGAATTGTAAAAGGAATAAATGCTTCAAGAAACAGCGATGATAGTTTGCAAAGGCCAAGAGAAAGAGGGTCTAAAGGGGGTGAATTAAATACCAGAAGTTTTAATACATCGGCGAAAGAAGAACACATTAGGTCTGTGACTACGGCACGAAGCCAACTTCCCTAATGTGATCCTAAGTGCAACTTATGTTCACATTAGGGGGCAGGGAGAAGGTGCAGGGGGAAGGAATGATAATTAAGGAGCAAGGAATGTTAACACTTGTTGAAATTTTTGAGCAAATTACAAGATGAGTTAACCGAAGATTGTGAAGTTTACCACTTGTTGAAATTTGAAGCAATTTACAAGTTTGGTATAACCGAGATAACACTGAAAGACGTTTTCGAGATATGATCATCCGAGATAGCTTGTTAAGAACTGGGAAGGTTGGCAAGTACAAAAATGAAGACCTTAAAGAACTAGGGACTGTAAGCAAGAACGTCGGACTGATCTGCTTCGACGGACGACGATGGTTCAGCCTCGGCAGTCAGTTGGAGGAGCTTCTATACCGTTATCTCGGCATCAATTTCAAGAAGGAAGCAAACTACTTGGCATCAGCGGCAGGTTGTGTCTCACCCCCAAAAGATAGTTGGAAAGAACTTCTCAGCAGCCTTCTCAGCCACGAGCTCAGCATCAATCTCCTGAAGAGTTTGATCAAAGCTCTTCTCGGCGATTGGCACCTCGGAGTTTTGAAGGCAAGGATTGAAAGCAAAAATCTGGAAAAAGACACAGAAAACAGAAACAAGAATGTAATTCGTAAATCAAAAATGGTGATGAAGCTATCAGGAAATCAAGACAAAAAGATTGCATAGGTGTGTCAAGCCAAGAACAGTGGCAGAAATCAACAGATATGTAGACAGTGTGTATTCAAGAAGATGATTTGGAAACAACGGGTAAAACAACAATGGTGGTTAACAATGAAGTAGAGCTTCTTGGAAAGCAACAAGAAATAAAACCAGGAGGAAAAGTGGCTTACCAGAAAGAGGGAAACCGGAATGAGAATTGCCGAAGTCTGGCGACGGATGCGAAAATAACAGAATGACATAAGCTTCACTGGAGGAGAGGAACGAAGACAGTTGCAGAGCTTGAAAGCTTGGAACAATGGCAGATTTGAGGGAAAGAGCTAGAAAGAGAAAAAGCCAGAGGATTGAATGAAAAAAGAGAAAAATCAGAGTCAAGAAGACAACAAAGTTCAAGAATAAAGCCAAAGTACACAGGCACTAAGTAAGTATGTGAAGAACAAGAAAGTAAATGACCCAGACACGATGCTAGCAACAGAAAGCGGATATGGCAAGAACAGTGCCAGGCATTCAAACAATTCAAAACTTGAAAACAGACGAAAATAGAAGACAACAGAGGGCAAGTAAACAGATTCAGAAGAGTTATGAAAGATTGATCTTAATAAAAGAGTTTATGAACCTACCAAGAGAAATGAACGCCGATATGAAGATCGCCGGAGTCAAAAAGATGACTGGAAGTCAGGAACCCATCAGAAAATGTAAATAGAGCAGTTGCAAAGCTCTTGGAGTTTATGAATCAATGGAACCAGAAACCTCGGCTAGGAGGTGTGATCTCGAATAGCTTGGAAAGCATGAAGCTTGATATTTGACAGAAGTGGACGGTAAAATCCAGGGAACTTTGAGGTCGGCGAGTTTGATCTCGGACAGAGGGGCACAGATGAACGAACAGCGTAGGTTCCATCACCTCAGAATGCCGAGGTAATAGAACCTAGGGGGCAGTTGTGGGGATATATTTTTTGAGTACCAACACGTGGCAAGGTGACGCCGACGTGTCAGCCGAGGTGCCACGTGTCCTGGTCGTGACACCGAGGTGATCTCGGCAAGGCCGAGGTTATCTCCGAAGATATCGGAATCCGAGATAAGTGGATAAGGGACAAGAGTCCTAGAATGAAGAGGGAACTCAACTTGGATATGGACAAGAGTCCTAGATTGGGAGAAGACTTCAGTTTGGGGAAAGATAAGACTCTTAGAGAGTTTATCCTAATCCCACTGGGAGTCCCAGATTAGTAGTAATCCTAAGTCCATTAGGGCCAGGCTCTTATTGTGACTAGGATTGTATTGACTATAAAAGAGAGGCACCCCCATGGGTCTAAGGTATGCTTTTTATACTCAAGCTTGTGAGTTGAATACTTGATTATCTTTGAGAGATATACTGACTTGATCGTCGGAGTGCCCCCGGGTGGAAGAACCACCGCCGGAGCTTTTTCTTTCTGTGCAGGACAGCAGGGTGCCGTCTATTCTGCCTGTGTTCTACAGCGGAATCACTAAGGAGGGCAGTGTGATCAGAAAATCACTCACACAGTTAGTGCTTGGAATTATGGATAGTCACGCATTAACTAGAAAAGTAGTTAAAGACGTATATATATATAATATATATATATATCTCGATATTATTGGATTTAAGCCTGACTTGCAAGAATTATATCAAAGTCACGGATATAAGAAAGGAACAAGTAGAGGACACCTAAATCCTATTCAGACGTTTACCTACGCCTCGTTTGTCATCCCTTAAATAAGTTCATCTTTTTATTTTTTTTATTTTTTTTATTACATCAATCAATATTTCTTTTTTATTTTTATACACATCTTTTTATAAAAAATAAAAAAAATACTTATTTAAAACATCTCAAACCATTCCTAATTCTTACATGTTCATATCCTCCTTCACCGTTTATGGAATTTATTATATTGGTTTTACTATAACCCATAATTCTTTCATTACTCAAGTTTAATGGACCATTATATTATATTATATTGTAATTAATTCATAGACACCCATATAACATATAAACAAAAACAATAATACATAACTCTAATTTTAAAATTTTAATTAGAACTCTAATGATATGATAAAGAGAAAAATAAAAAATAAATCAAAATATCATATTAATGAGTGGATCCCACCCTAAAGCTCCTTTAAAACTCCCAAACATTTTTGTATAAACAAACCCATTCAGCACCAACCCAAATCACCAACCAATTCATACTTGATAGGATGTTTTTTTTTTTTCTAGTGGAGCTTTGGCCCAAGGAGCCTATAAACAAATCGAGTTACCACCAATCCAAATCATCCCACAACAACTAATCCATGCTCCGGAGAGATTACAAGTTAGAGAATAGTGTTCTTTCTAGTGGAGTTTTGGATTTATCACCTTGTATAGAGGTGAGTTGAATTATATGATGATTAGTCAAGATATTATATCTTGGAGGAAATAAGTCAGAGTTTGGTGACTGTTGTAATGGTGTTTAGGCTCTTTCTACTACAATAGACTTGATCTTCTTTAAAAAAAAAAAGAGATATTTATGCTTTGCGTAATGTTAGGGATACCAAACTTTCTACCAAATAAATGACCAAATGTCTCACATGGACCATACACCAGTGTGAGATATTTGGTCATTTATTTAGTAAAAAATTTAGGACTTATAACATTTTCTTTATACTTTAGCCTGATCAAATTATATATCGTTTTCTTTACATTTTTCTTAATATATATATATATATATATATATATATATATATATTTGTGTGTGTGGGTGGATAGTTTTGCCAACAAATATTTACTCTATATTTATTGAAATATAGACCAAACTTTTGTGAGTTGTACAATTAGATGAATCCTTAATTTATGGATGGGGCACACCGAATTTTGTATTTTTTTTAAAATGTTAGGTTGTGTTTGAAACATAAATTTAGATAGGAAAATGAAAAAGAAAAAGTTAGTAAAAAATCTACTCTAGCAAGTATCTAAGATAATAGATCCAGTGAATATTTGTTATTAATGAGAGATTCACTTTTTGTGAAATAGTTTGGTGAGAAGTCCTGAAGGATATTTTGTTTCCAATTTTACCCTTTGACTTTTTTATCTGTTGACTATCTGTTCAAATTTTTTATCTGTTAGAATTTCTATTTGTTCAAATTTTTTTATATGTTCAAATTTTTATCTGTTGATTTTTTTTATTTTTATTTTTTTGTCTGTTGAAATACGAAACTAAACAAAATCCTATCTGTTGAGCCAAACAAAACCCCTATCTGTTGAATATCAAGCCCAACCAAACCCTATCTTGCCTATAGCAATCTGTTTTATCGTCATCAACAAAAAAAACAAAAACAAAAACAAAATTTATATGTTTTTATTTGTTGCAATACCAAACCAAAGCAAATCCTATCTTGTCTATAGCAACCTATTTCTTCATCGTCATCATCATCAACAAAAACAAAAACAAAAACAACAAGTTCACTTGCTTGGTTCAAATAACAATCAAATCAACCAAAAAAAAAACCAAATCTGGTGGTTCCAAATCTGGTGCACAAGAGGCAATTTTCTTCTAACACAAATTTATACATAGATCCAAAACTTTTTTTTTTTTTTTAATATGTTGCAAACAACAAAAAAGAAAAAAAAAATTCAAATCATCGACAACAACAACAAGAAGCCAAATAAAAAATTAAAAAAAATTTGAACAGACATTCAAAATTTGCTGAACAAGTTCATCTCGTTTCCACCCTCCCCAATTTCAGATCTCAGAATTAGCCCTACTAACCGAGCAAAATTCTTTATGTAAAAAAAAAAACATATATATATATATATATATATAGGCCAAAAGAAAATGAACTGAAAATAGAAGGAGTCAAGGGTTATGAGACCCTAACAAACAAGATGTAGTTTTGCAAAAAACTTTGCTAAGGAATATGATTGAGGCTTGTTTGGTGATTTCAAGATATCACCAGAGTAATGGAAATGTGAGAGTGATTTCAAGATATCACCATACCAGAGAATATAATGAAAATGTGAGAGAGAGAGAGAGAGAGGAATAGAGCAGGTAGCCAGGGACGACAAGATCAAGAAGAAGGAATGAAGTAAGTGAATCTAGCCGACCTGCTTGTGTTGGAAACGAGAGAAGGAGATCTTCGATGGTCGCGGTAGCTGTGGTGGTCGTGGAGTCACGAAAGTCAAGGTGGCGGTGGTGGTGGCGGTGGTAAAGGAGGAGGTGTCGGTGTTGGAGGGAAGGGGAGGAGGAGATGGAGGCAACGGCGTCGGAAAGAGAAGAGAGAGAGAAAGAAGCTAGGAAATTTGTGTGCATATATACCTTATATATACACAGGGTTATTTTGGTCTTTTTGCCTCCGCATGTCTTTATGGACAAAATATTTTGGAAAATGCTATAGGCTCCAAATTTTCGAGTTTGGATCCCCATACGTGTTCTCCTAGAGTGGTTCCTGTGGCATTTTGGGGCAAAATTTTTGTCACGATCCAAACCCGTCCTATAGGTTTAACGTCGTAACCGGCTAATAATCCTGGGATTACTAAAGGCCTCTAACCTGAATATCATATAAATAGAGGAGTTGCAGAAGCAATATACAAAATAAAACATCTATTGAGCTGTGCAGACATACATAAAACAGAAGTTTTAAACTTGAATACATGTACTTATGACGTCAAAAGTTTCATAAGTTGTATTAACAAAAGGGACTTAGCCTAATGTACATATAACCAAAATGAAGCAAAAACATCCTTGTACATGATTCACAAACATTAGACTTTCACAAACGGGAACCTCCCTAGGAGGCACAAGGGCTAGTTGACAAAGCCCATGCTCTAGGTCATCAAAAAAAAAAAAAAAAAAAAAAAAAAGAACCAGAGAAGAGAAAGAGGGGAAGAAGAAAGAAGCACAGAAGGAGAGAAAGAGGAGAAGAAGAAGGCATCCCACAAGCGACAACCTCTGGCCTCCCTTTATCCATGGCGCCACCATCTCCCCGTCATCGCTGCCGCAATCCATCTTTCCTTCCTCTTCTTCTTCCTCTTCATTTCTCTTACTAAAGCTACCAACCCACCGACAACCCACCATCGCCATCCCTATAGTTGTGAGCCTTCTTCTTCGTCTTCTCTCTCTCTCTCGATGGCCAGCAACCATGTTAATCTTTTCTTCTCTTTTCTTTGCCGTTAGTGTACCGGATGGAGTTTGTCGGTCATCCTCGTTGTCGTTCGTCGATTTTCTCCCCGATTTCAACCTAGGTCTAAATTGCAAAAAGATGGGTTTATGAAGAAAAACAAAGTTTCAAAATCTCTATAAAAGATTTGAGATCCAAAATCAAAGAAGAGAGGAAAAATGTTGACTGTTTGTTCTTTGCTTTTGTTTGCATTGATCTAATTTTTAGTCAATTTTGATTTATCATTTGGAATGTTCAAAGTGTTAATATGTATATATATATATATGATATTTTTTAACGTCCAACTTTTGTTTGAATGGTTGTTAATATTGGTGTTCTTCTGGGTGTTTGAATGATTGTTAATATTGGTGAACTTAATTGATTTTCAAAAAATCACAAATACACGAAACAAGATCACAAAATATTGGTGTTCTACTGGGTATTCCTCTGCCAGTGCTTCTTTTTTCTTCCCCTCTTTCTTTACTCTGGTTCTGGTTTTTTTTTTTTTTTTTTTGAAATTTTGCCCCAAAACAACATCGTTTTGGAGCACTGCAGGAACCACTGTAGAAGAGTACAGCAGAGGATCTGGGCTTCAAATTTTCTACCAAACAAATGACCAAATGTCTCATATGGGTGTGCAAATGTCTCACATAGGTGTGGGGTCACACCCATGTGAGACATTTGGTCATTTGTTTGGTACAAAATTTAGTATTCCTAGCGTTACTCAAGTATTTTAGCATTTGAATCTATGACTATACAATTTTATAAAATGGACTTTTGAACCAAGTGTCCAATGGAAAAAGAAATGAAAAATAAAATAAAATATGAATTAAATATAATTATATTTCATCTATTTGTTTTTCGTTTATCTTTTCAAATTCTTATCAAAATTTATGGGCCAAAATTTATGGGCCAAACAATACCTAAAAAGTAAAAAATAAATGCTCTAGTCCCTAGAAATACAGTTCATAATTTTAGTCAAAATGAAAAAGCCTAATTGAAATTATTGTAGAGTACACACATAAAATAAATGTGGATTATATACATAGCTATTTTTAACGCTGTGTTTGGTTGAGGAATTTGAGAAATTTTTTTTTTAAAAAAAAATAATGTATAAAATTAAGTGAAATATAAATATATTTTATTCATATTTTATCTACTTTTTTTTTTCTTTTTAAATTTTCTAATCAAACACAGTATAAATAAAATTTTAAATAAAAATTATTTGTACATAGTTAGTCTAAATTTTCTCGTTTGGGTAACTGTCCTTTTCCTAGGAAAATGAATCTCACTCAAGTGATAGTGCTAGTTCCACTCTCTTATGAGGTCTAGTTTATTAGGTGTCTATAATCATTTTGGATAAGTAGTTAGGCTTGGTAAGAAAAAAAAAGTTAAATAAATAATAAATAAATAAAAATTAGGGTAAACTACTAATAGGTCATACTTTGGAGACTTATTACCGAATAGGTCCTACTTTGGAGACTTATTACCTATTAAGTCCTATTGATAAATTTATTAAGTGATAAAGATAAATTTATCAGTCTTTTATTTTTATGAATAAATTTATAGTGATAAATTTATCAGTCTCTTTGTTTTTATGAATAAATTTTTAGTGATAAATTTATCACTCTCTTATTTTTATAGTGTTAAATTTATTAGTTAGGACCTGTAGGTAAATAAGTCTAGTTAATAGGACTAATTGATAAGTACCCCTAAAAATTACAAAAGAGTTGGCTTAGTGGGTCACAACTGAGGTCTGAAGATTTGTTTCCTTTTAGGTCTCAAATTTGAATCTCTTGGCCAGTAAATACATACTTTAGAGTCACGCAGGGCCGGCCTTGAGATTTGTGGGGCCTAAGGCGCACTGTGAAAATGGGGCCCCTTTAATATATTTTTTTTTAATAAAAAATTTATGCATAAAATGATAAGTATCCACAAATTTTTTATTTAAGTATACTTGAACATATAATCATTAAAATTATAAACTAAAATTTACTTTCATATATAATAAGATAGGAAGAAATCAGTACAATGACTCATTTTGGGGCCAAACACATTTTGGGGCCCTTTAAATACATTATCAGTTTTGGGGCCCTTTATAGCCTCCAAAGCTGTTTTCAGTCCCACACCAGATAAACTTTCGGTTGGGCCCAAACACATTTTCAGTTTTTTTTTTTTATATTATTTATATATTTTCATTTTAAAAAATATGGGCCAAACACATTTATAAATAAATATGGGCTAAATTATACATTGGCCCAATAAACATTTGGGGCCCTTTAAATTGATCTTAAAACCAAAAAAAAAAAAGATTGGGCCTGTAACAATTTTTTAAATTTGGGGGCCCTATTTTTAGGCCAAAATTTGGGACCTAAGGCACAAGCCTTACCTACCTTATGGCAGGGCCGGCCCTGGAGTCACGGATCGCAAGGCGTAAATCCTATTTCGGAAGATTTGTTCGGTTTGTAGAGACTTAATCTAATATGCGTAAGTTAATTCAGAATACCTTACCTAACAATATATATATATATATATATATATATAACTCATCAATACAACAATTGTACGAGGATTCCACCGTGGTAATATATGTATGGAAAATTATACATCCATGAGAATTAAAAAAATATTTATAAAAGGGAAAATTATACATACTGGGGATTAGAAAAATATATATATATATATATATATATTTATAGAAAGTTAAAAAAATTTATAATTTTAATTATTAATATTTATAATTTATATTACTTTTTTGTAAATATATTTTTTTTGATCATCACTTGTGTGCAATTCCCCCTATGTATAATGCAAATAGAATTTCGTTATGATAAATATATATTAGAGATAACAAACTCAATCCAAACCTATGAATTTGCCCAATTATATACATTTAAAACTCATATAAACCCGCCCAAATCAATAAATAGGCTTAAATGAGAAAAAGAAATTGTAAAATAATAAAATGGGGAAAATACTATGGTATATATCGTATGCAAGTTATGTCATTTGTGAGTTTGATTATCATAAATGACTACTATAGGATTTGTAACTATAAATAAAAATAAAAATAATAAAATAAAATAAAAAAATTGATTTATAATTAAACATAATATGAGGTATAATTAAACAACTCTTGGATTATAACTAAAATTTTATCATAATAAATATCATAATGTGTCATAACTAAAAATACAATAAATCATAATTATTAACTCAAAAATCATAACTAAAAGTGCATATCTCCCAATAAAAAAAGATGAGGAAGGTGAAGTTAGGGCTAATGTCTATTTTTTTTTTTCTTTTTAAGGCTCCATTTATTTTTAGAGGTAAAATGAAGGAGATTGATAGTGAGAGGATTAATAGTGAGGAGATTAAATAAAATTGTGTTTGTTTTGATGATAGTTGTCAGTGTAGAAATTGTTAAATTATTACTCTAAAAGAAATATAAAATATTAAAACAAATAAAGCTATGTTTTTTACTTAACAAAAAGAATACAAAAACATTAAACATTAATATTAAAAAAAAAATGCCCAACATGAAAAAAAAAAAAAAAAAAAAAAAAAAAACCCCTAAGCTAGAGGACTAATTTCCTAATACCACCTCCATCTTCTCTATCTCAATCCCAACACCAAAGCCTATCTTAATCCCATGGGATTATAAATTCCCTCTCAATCTCTCAAAACAAACCGGGGATTATGAATTCCCTCTCCACCTTCTATTGGACAACAACTTTTAACTTTGCCAACATCCAACTACTTTGGTGCTCTCGCTTGAGTCATAAGCTAACGCTACTTAGGTCGGCGTCCCTAAAAAGGGCAAGTCTCCCCCGCCTATGACAACACAGCTAGTTAGTTCATCACCTCGGCCAGACTAGGCCTCCACCTCCGATCCAACTGAGCAACAATTGTAGCTCGACTTTTTCGCGCCCCCTTTCAGAAACTCAAAATATAGCCCTACAGTTTGGACTCTTGCGGTTTTGAATCTAATCTTACAAGTGCAATATCAAATTGATAAACACCAAAGAGTCCAAATCCGACAAATTTTTGAAAAATTGATTTTGAATTAAATTGCCAAAAATGAACTGCTTTGCTAGATACAGAGTCGTCACCTAAATATTTTGTTTTGGAAAAATTTAGGAAACCCATAACTTGTGCCAAAGGTCATGTGTCCATCATCACGAAGATTGTCTCAGCTTGGGAACTTAGATACGAGAGGCGAAGGTCATGAATTAAACACCCGACTCGCCCGATCAAAGATCGACCTCTACTAATCATGATATAATTTTTATCAACATTATATGCTCTTGTTTCGGTTTATTAGGCTAGCATTACAATGTGATGCGCACACACAAGTATAGACTAACTCTCAAGAATTGGAACACTTGAGTCATGTTTGTTTTGAAAATTATTTTAAAATATGTGCCACTTGAAAAAGTGACCACATATAAACATTGCTCAAATTATTCCAATTCAAGCAAGAAGTCTTCATCCACGGGCATTCAAGCAGTTTATCGATTAAGAAATTAACCTCATGGCAAGCATACTAGTCATGACAATCATTCACACTCATGCAAGTATGCTAAAGCAAATAAAAAGGTTACCCAAGGGCGGACCTAGGGCTGGGCATAGGTGGTTGCAGCCCAGTTCAAAATTTAAAAAATCTGTAGAAAGTTTTTTTCCCAGCCCAGCCTAGCCTCTTAACCTCTTCCAGCCCAGCCAGCCCCAAATAAGGGCTAATAGTTTTTTTGTTTGTTTTTTAGATAGGCAGCCCAATAGCAGCCCAATACTTACCCAAAAAAATAGATAGGTAGCCCAATATGTTTGTATTTGTTTAAAGAACAAATCTTCTGAAACAATCCTTAGATCTTCTAATAGATAGGCAGTGGCCCTCTTTGTCATCTCTAGCGGCCTGCAGCAGTTCCACTTTCCTAACACTTTTGGTATGTGTAATTAACCAATTATTTTATTTTGTTGGTTGAGAATGGATTTGAATAACAATGGTTTTGAAATTTTGTCTTTATGCAACAAATATTATTTACTTTTAGTTTTTTTTATGATACTGCCTTGTTCAATGTTCTATATTGCTCTTAATTTCTGAACTTTGAAGAAGTTTTTTTGGACATATATAAAAATAATGAAAGCTTAAATAAAAATTATTGAGGATATATATAAAAACCCTAATATTTAAAATTATTGCGAATATACTCTGGTTTAATATTAAATAGGGCTAATTTTTTTTTTGGTTATAAATAATGGAACCTCCACACTCAAAAAAGGCAAAACCCTTTTCTCATTCTATCAATCAAAACAGAAGTCTAGTAGTACAATATTCAATGTTGTTAAAACCTCATTTTCTAATGTGCAACCGCCTTCCATGCCTCAAGCAAATAAACCAAACAAATTTGATTCAACTGTTATTGAACGGGATCCTGGTTTACGCTTGCAAATTTGTGAATATCCGGTTAATCAACGGGATGAGGTTGGACGAGCTAATGTGAACTTTGGGCCTTATCAACCTAAACTTGAGTATCCTAGGTCCTCATTTGGAAAGCAGAATCGTCGATTTCAACATATTTGGTTTAAACAAATTTCTTGGCTAGAGTATTCTCCTTCAAAGAATAAAGCATATTGTTTTTCATGCTTTTTGAAAATTGATCTAGATTCTGAAATCGATGAATTCGAATATTTAAAGACTCATCGAGCACAACTTAGATTGTTTCTAATCAATAAATTTATATATTAGTCTAGATTATATTATTAAATTCTCTTTTTTCTTATGTGGTTATATTTAAAATATATTTGTATAATTTTATCTTAATATTAGCCCACTCCATCGAGGAATCCTCGGTTCGCCCTTGAGCTTACCTAATACTCCAAGTTAAGATAAAACAAAAGAGTTAGAAAAATATGCATGATACCTAACTATACAAGATGACTAATGCAACGTATGCAAAAATACAACTAAAATAAGCTCGGTTACTTAACATATTATTTGCAATAATTTTATAGCATGCGTTTAAACACGTATTCAACGAAGTAATAAATGACAATGCAAGTTTGAATGATGAACCAAGTCTCGGTGCATGCAAGACAAATGAATGGATGAAAATATGCGATATGCTAATTGAAACGTGATGCCCCTAATCTAACCATCAAAAGTGGATAAATAAAAAGGAGAAAGACGTGGGGTTGGAAGATATACACATTATTACAACATTGATGCCCTCGCGCAGGAGGGTCTGAATAGATAAACTAGCTAATTAAACTAATTATTACAAAATCGAATGAATACTAGCCAATTTACTTAACTAATTATTACAAAAAAAAAAAAAAAAATAACTAACTATTCTAGTTAACTAACTAATTACAAAACGAAATTTGAATAAATGATTAACTAACTAATTAATTACAACACTTTGCAAAATTAACTAGTTACAACTAATTAATTACAACAAGATTAATTACACTCGAAAAATGCGTAAGTGAAAATGGATGAAGGTTGCATGCACACCACTTGAGAGCTACTATGTCTGCCCAAGCCATCTTTGTTTCACCTTTAGCCACTGCCTCTATTTTTTGCAAAACTGCACTGCTGGCCACACACTGAGGGCCGGCCGTGCATTATTGATGGCCGGCCGGGCCTACAGATGGCCGGCCGTGCATCAATTTGGTGCAAAGCTCTGTTTTTGTGTTCTGAGGTGAACCAGTGCAGATAAAGTGTCCTCAAGCTCTATTTGTCCCTTTCTTCCTCCTCTGTCATGGGAAAGCCTTGAGAGAAGGTTGAAATTGATTCCAAAACCATCAATGAGCAAAATGGTTGCTTGATGATCTCGAATGCGATCTTGGACAAAAGTCGATAAAATGCAAAGAATAAGACCACCGCTCCCTCTTGTCATAGTATGAACTCAAAGAGGGAGGTTACAACGCTTTAAGAATCATCAAAATGCCATGAATTAGCATATGACAACTCTTGACACAAGTAACTTGGCATAACGTCCGGCCAAGTTCAAGCAATTTAAGCCACTTTATTTATATGTGTTGATCTAAGTTTTAAACCAATTTTATTAAGCCTTGCCATTCTTTAGTTCATTTGTCCATGGTGATGTTAAAGTCCTCTAAATAAGAAGTAATGTCAAACGAGAGGTTCTTCTAAAGCATGATAGAAAGGCTATACCATTGGCAATGAATCTTCAAAAAGATTAAGCCATTAAGTAAGAGTCTCTCTTACATGTTTTGAGCAACCTCAATCGGTTGAAATATTCTCAAGCGTGAAAGAGATGGATGATGGATTGATTGTTTAAACTTAGACTCTTAAACATGGAAATGAATTGAAGAAAAGCTAGAATAACATGCAACAAGCTGTGTATGCTAACTTATGAGACGACAAATGAACTAAACAAAGCATGAGCTAATGTAAAAGGCTTGGACAGCCCAAAAAACAGCCCTTAACATATGAAAAACAAAGGCTAAAAGTTAATGAAAATAGCCTAAAAAGCTAGACAATAAAGAAAAGAATGAAGGTTAGTAAGCAAGAATCACTTTTAAAACTTCAAAACTTGATTTTTGGCCCTTTGAAAACTCTGAAAATCAGTGTAGATATCAAAGAAAAAAAATGGAAAATGAAGAGTTTGAGCTATGGATAAAGGTGTAGAAGGAGCAAGCTCTTTCTACCCTTTTGGTAGCTCTTCAAACCCAACCTTGAATACTTCAAATAGACTCAAAACAACATAAAACAATAAGAATTATGAAGCAAATGGAAGAAATGAAAGCAAGAGAGAAAAAAACAAGCTTATACCTTTCAAGGGGTAAGCTTGTTGTTTGTGATCCAAACTTGGTTTCAACCCACTCTCAAGCTTGAATTATGCTTCTCCAAGATCAACCAAGACTCTAAGGTGGTGAGACAAGGTTGTATATGGAGTATAGAGATGATACAAGGAAGCTAGGTTAGCTCAAAGGTTACTTACAATGGAAGAAGGAGAAGGGAGGAGCTCTCAAGGTGTATATAGGCTCTCTAAATTTTGTTCAACCCTCAAAACAATCACAAAGCTTCGTTTTTATAAAATTCAAGCTCAAAAGGTGATAAATATCTTTAAAAATAGACAGCTAGCGAGCTTCCGCCCAGAATAGTGTTTTTCGCCACCAAGGACCGGCCGGCCGTCACTGATGCAAGGTCGGGCTTTGATACCCTTCCCTATTTTTTTGATTCAAACTTAACTCAGAGTGGGAAAAGGTGCAGAAATGAAACTTACAGGTTCAAGCAAGGTAATTGTTGAAGATTTGAGGTTATTTCGACAGCCTGATTGAATCCGAATCGCTACGGATTCACAATTCAACTTTCATCATCGAGTGTATCTAGGGCTGCAAACGAATCGAGCTGTTCATGAATAAACTTGAGTTCAGCTCGTTAAGGCTCGTTCAAACTCGGCTCGATTAATAAACGAGCTGAGCTTGAGCTTAAATTCCAAGCTCGATTAATAAACGAGTTGAGCTTGAGCTTAATATTGCTCGACTCGAATAAGATCGCGAGCTCAAAAATATAAATATTAATTTTTTATTTTTATATTTTAGAAATATGTATATATAATATATTGTATATATTATATATTATAATAAAATCAAATATTAATATATTATATTATATTATATTAATTAAATTAAAATATTTTAACTGGTCCATCAATAATGATGATGCTTATTATTTTAATATAAAAAATATTCAAGGTTTGCCTTTGCCTTTCTTTCGTTGACTACTGTGTCAACAATTCACCACTTTATAAGCATTAGGACACAAAGGTGTTTCCTCTCTCAGCGATGTGGGACTCAAAGAGTAGACGAAAATGTTGTGCCAAACGACGTCGTTTGGTGCGTTTGTTGGAAGTCCCACATCGATTGCAAAATACATTTTAAGGTGGACAAACTTCTATATAAGTGCAGAGGGTTAGCTTATTGTTTTCCATGGTTCTCTCTTGGCTTAACGAGCCATTACGAGCCGAGCTCGAGTTACATAAATTTTAGACGAGCCGAGCTTGAGCTTAGATATTATAGCTCATTTCGAGCTCAAGTCGAGCTCGAACACCTTGTAAATAAGTCAAGTCGAGCTCGAATATTATAGAACTCGGCTCGGCTCGGCTCGTTTGCAGCCTTAAGTGTATCAAACCAAGCGCCTAAGTCTTGCGGGCAGTCAAAAATGGGGTGTCTACAGTTGTTCCTCTTTGACAGAGCTCGAAGTCATAAAATGACGTGAGTGAAAGTCAAAGCCTAGAGATGACCCATTTGACAAGGCTGCAAGACTTGGACAAGAAAGCAAGACAAAAAGAAATGGTTGCGCCCACAGGCTACCTACGTATCCCTTTGCAAAGAATCAAACCAGCTTAGTTCTGGGGCAAGATACAAATGTTGTGCACAATGCAACTTTGAAAGCGGGACTCACATGCTTCACGAAGTCGACTAATCATGCAAGATGATGCAATGAGCAAAGTCAAGTAGACTATGTAAGATATAACAACACATGAATAAACAGCTTCAAATTTAAAGCGAAGAGATTCAAAACACAATCTCCCTACGCCAAAATACAGGACAAGGAAAGAAAACACTGCTCAGGGCTACGTTTCACGCATCTCGTGAAACAAGAAGACGAAAACCGCTCGGGTCGTGTTTCACACGTCCCGAGGTAAAACCCGCCTAGGGCTGTGTTTCACACATCTTGAGAAAGAAAAACTGCTCAGAGCCGTGTTTCACATGTCTTGAGATAGAAAGCAAAACAACATTGGATCGCACTTCACGCATCCTAAGGTAGAAATAAAACCACTTGGGATTGCGTTTCACGCATCTCAAGAGAAAACTCACCCAAGGCTTTATTGCACGCATCCTAAAATAGAAGAAAAACCGGTAGGGGTCGTGTTTCACATGTCCCGAGGTAAAACCCGCCCAGGGCCACGTTTCACGCGTCCTGAGAAATAAAAACTGCTCGGAGTCGTGTTTCACACGTTCCAAGATAAAACCCACCTAGGGCCGCGTTTCACCCGTCCTGAGAAACAAAACCGCTCGGGGTCATGTTTCACACGTCCTGAAATAAAAACCCGCCTAGGGTCGCGTTTCACGAGTCCTGAAAAACAAAACTGCTCGGGGTCGTGTTTCACATATTCGGAGATAAAACCCGCCCAGGGCCGCATTTCATGCCTCCTAAGAAACAAAACCACTCGGGGTCGTGTTTCACACGTCCCAAGAAACAGGAGAGTGGTGTGCGATAGATGCACGAAGGTAAACAAGTTTGATAGATGCACAAAATGAAGGTGCAAGTTCTCCTACCGAGATACAAATGAATTTATCCGGAACTCCTCCGAATGAACCGTATATACAATATTGTTTATCGATTATGTGATAGATGCACAAAGTGAGCAAGTGAATATGAATGATAAACAAGTGAATGTGTGCGATAGATGCACTCAAGATCTTAGCTACAAAGCTATGCAGGTTCTCTTACTAAGACACAAACGGCTTATCCGGAACTACTCTGAATGAACTGTACATACAATATCATGTGATAAGAAATGACAGAATAAATTACGAACTGGACAAAACAAGTTATCAATAAAACAAGTTACATCATGAATTTAAACTAATGAGTTTAAACACATTAAATAAAATCAATCAAGAATAAAATAAATCAAATTATGCACTCACACAACAAAACAAAACAACGTGGATATTTTGCTCACTCTCTTTATTTCCTTTGATCTCTTTGCTATTTTGCCTTAATTCTTTGTTTTCTCCTTTCTTTCTTTTTTGTCACTCATTGTTGTTTTGTCTTTTTTTTCTTTTTCTTCTTTTTCACTCATTTTTTCATTATTATCATACAACTCATCATTACACCCCAATTAAAACCCAAAATTAAAACTCAAAATTAAAAACCCAAAATTAAAACTCATAATTGAAATAATGATGAAATAAAATAAAATAAAATAAAACAATAATAACTAGTAACACACACAAACAAAACAAAAAGAAATCAACAAAACAAAAGAAAAACAGAATTGAAATCACTAAAGGCCGGCCGAGCCTCGGCGATGCACGGCCGGGCTTTGATATAGTCAGCCGGCCTTCGACAGCGGCAAGGGGCATTTTGGTAAAATGCAAGCCCATGGCTGTTTAAACGCACTTTAAGCCTTATTTGGATCACAACCTAGGTCAAAATCCCCTCCTCCTTCTCTCTAAATTTATTTTCTCCCTAGATTTCCACTTTTCTTGAGTTACCCAACAACTTTTGCAAAATTTTTCCTTAAAACCCTCTTTATCCTCCATCTTTTGAAGCGAACAAAATTTGGTTTGGTGAAGTTTTGAATTTTCTCTTGGTTTTTCTTAGATCCTCACACATTTTCCCAACTTTTCCCCATTTCCCTTTGATTTTCTTATATCTCCTCCTCATTCCTCTTTCCTAGGGTTTTGGTTTTGTGATTTTCACTCCAAAAACACCCAACCACTCACTTTTTCTTCACTTTTTAATCTCTTCTCTATGGCTAGTGACGAAGTACCTATCCTTGACCCCGCCGCAGGTATTGGTGCTGCCCTGGGTGCAGACATGGAGGGGGAAGAGGCTACATTGCTTCCCTTTGCCGAGAGGCCCTTTGATGCGGCAACATACTAGCCGCGTACACACATAGCATCCCCAGGCGGCATCTTGAGATTCGAGGGCTTCATTTCAGGGCTAGATGAGGACACTCTACTACGAGAGCCCATGGAGCATGTATTTGTCGACGCCTCCATGGTACGTAAATTTTCCCTCTATTTTACTTTGCATACATGTTGAAAGTTGAAATTGATGAACAAACCACTCATCTCTGATGTACATATACTGATAAACTTCTAATTGATAGGTGATTGCCAGGAGGATAGGTGGCTACGGCTCTATATCCGACCCCTGATGTTGGTATGAGCGACTTCCTGTAAAAGTCTGCACTTTAGTAGATGTTGTTGGCTTTGGGCCCTTCTGCTCCAGGCTTATACAGATCAGAGCTGAGTCGTGACTTTATGGGCCCCTGGTGGAGAGATGGTGGGACACCACCGACTAATTTCACTTTTTGTCGACCAGGGAGATGACACTGACCCCATACGACTTCTCGATGTTGATCGGTTTGCGGGTTGGGGTCGGCGGCCAGTCCTCTTTGATCTAGATATGACCCGGTAGAGGGATGCACAGCTCAAGCTTCTCGGGGTGATCCCAGACACTACCAGCCACGGGATAGTGCACTACAGCTAGTTCTTGGAGCACTTTTCCGGCACTCAGCCACCTACTACCGGTGAGGTTGCCCAGTACGACCGCGGCTTTCTCATATATCTTCTCAGTACTACCCTATTTGCGAATAGGGAAAATACCGTGGGGTTATATATTCTAGGGGCACTGGTACACCTTCCTCGGGTGGTGGAGTACGACTCAGGTGGCGTAGGCCTAGCCACTTTATACTGCTACATGAGCTCCATTTCCCGTTGCAAGGCGGATTCCCTCAGCGACTACTGGAGGGTTTGGGAGGTATACCCTACATCAACTTTTCTGATATGCTTTATATCCTGTTCACTGTTGCATTTCTTACTCATCTGATCCATTTTCCCATGTCTTCTGTTTGCCTTTTGTTTGCAGCTTTGGGTGTACACATACTTCACTTCCCTGGCTCCAGTCCCAGTGAGGTTGATCGAGTTGTCAGTACCCCGCTCTCGGTACTACAACTCGCAGTTCGAGCGACGTCGCCTGTAGATCGAACCTTTCCATACTTCCACCGCTTCTTTGACACGATTACGGCGGACCAGGTAAGCATAATGCCAGTCTTTAGCTGTTAGCTACGATAAGCATATTACACTGTTCCACACTACACGATCATTCTCATGATGTTGCATCTATACCATATTACCATTCTCATACTGCACTGACTTCTAACATTATACTGATTTTTGACACCGCATTGCCATTCTGACACTGCATTGATTTCACAAGTTGCACTGACATCTGACACTGCACTGATTTCACAGGTTGATTGGCACCCTTAGGTGGGTATTCCCCAGGTGTTGAAGACGACCTACACTGCTGCCTGGCATGCCTCCACGATGAGGATCTTGTCGAGGGCCCCTTTGGCTGAGTGTACTACCTGGGAGAGAGGTTTATCTGCCAGACACGGGGCGTTGCTGACCCCGACATTCCACATCCTCCTCCTCTCAACATAAGGGTAGTAAATGATCTACAGGATAGTCCTCAGCTCAACCTCTTGATGATAGGCGAGGACAGAGATCGTCATCATAAGCCTGGTGATTTTACTGCCTTCTTACATACTTGGGTGATGGCACCTCTTACTCCAGGCGTGGCTCAAGCTGTGCTAGAGGTCGCTGCTGCTACTGCTGCTAGGGCTGGCGGTGCGCCTGCTGGAGGTGCCCCTGCTGTTGTTCCCATTCTTGGATTTCCTGTGATCCCCACCAAGATCGTATACATGCATCCGAATGGAGTGATCGAGCAGATCTCACTAGAGCACACCGAGGAGAGGGACCGCAGGCTCGTGTTTGTCCTTGACGTTGAGCAGGTACACATTTCTTTATGCTAGTCCATATTGCACTTTAGCTTGTTTTCTGCCATTCATATTCATTGTTCTACTATTACTTCTGTCTGCCTTTCTCAGATTCTATTCTTTTTCAGATACCTTGGGCATTTGGTGATGAGCTCCTTCAGACGATCGATCAACTGCTTCTGATGGTACGGAGGAGGTAGACTGCCTTAGTCACCCATAGGATCAACGTATATTCTATCTGCAGTTTTATAGCGACCCCGGTCTTTTTCCCATTTGATTATTGTATTCGGACTTACGTTCCGTGGATTCCGCTGTTATATTTGTTGTTATTGTCCTTTAATTCCTTATTCTTGGGTTAGAGGAGGTGTTTAGAAGGTTGGTTGCAGATTGGTTGGGTTTAGAAACCAAGTCTGCATGTTCAGTTTTTGGCTTGGTCGCTCGAGCGAGCTTATCTTCGCTCGAGCGAGGTCTTCGTTTTTGGTTCTTCGCTCGAGCGAGCTTTCCTTGGCTCGAGCGAGTGATTGCGTCTAGTACTTAGACCTGAGAGATGTGTTTCTTGGCTCGAGCGAGCATTTCTTCGCTCGAGCGAGCGAGGTGTATGTTTTCGAGTTATTCGCTTGAGCGAGCATTTCGTCGCTCGAGCGAGCTTCTGGGTTGCAGACCTGAAGCATCGAGTTTTTGGCTCGAGCGAGCTATTCTTCGCTCGAGCGTGGATTTTTGTGTCTGGTCGCTCGAGCGACCATGTCTTCGCTCGAGCGAGCCTGTCCAGTTTAAATACGCAGAAACAGTTTTAAATCTTTTTTTTTACAACTTTTTGATCCAGAAACCCTAGTTACGAGTTTTCTCTCTCCCAACTCACCTTCTCTCCTAGGTTTGATCTAGTTAGGGTGTGTTTTTACCCTAGTTGCTTTACAAATAAGATAGAGGAGAGTGAAGGCTTTCATTTAATCTGAACGGCTATTGATTTGGAGCACTTTGGAGTTTGGGCTATCATCTCCGTCTTCTTCTTTTTGGGTTCTTGCTTCGAGGTAGGGATTTCCTACTCCATTTATACGCTTTAATCCTAAGTGTTGGTATTTTGGTATGTGGGGGTAGTTTGGTAATTTTGGGAGAAACCTTAGGGTTTTGGCTTAGATTAAATTGTATAATTAATTTAAGGGGAAAATGTGGAATTGGGTTTAATTCATGAAGTTGGGGAAATTATGAGATTAATGATATAGTTGGGTAGTTTAAATACTTTTACATTCATTGTTGTATTTATTTCTTGTTTAGAAATAACTGTTTTGGGCTATCGGTGGAGGATAGTCGTGATTGTTGTAGACCTTGCATGTGGCTTAGGTATAATTGGAATTAAGTCACTTATGTTGATTGTTGAATTAATACAGAACATTACTTGTATTGATTATGTGTTGTATATGGCAATTGTGTGTTTCATTGCATATGCATGTTGTTTGGAGAAGATAGGGGATGAACTCCACGGTTTAGGGGAAGATAGGGGATGTACCTCTAAACTGGATTTATTGGGAGGAGATAGGGGATGGACTCCAGTAGCATCACTCATATGTGTGCTTATTGCTATTTGTTGTTGATATGATACATCCTTATAATGTGTATCAGTTGGAAGTATGGAAGTGTTGTGGTTTGAGCTTTAGTCTCATTTATTTTTGTGACATCTGGATCACTATTATTATAGTTGGCCAGGTTCTGAGCCATAATGATATAATTGGAAAGTTGAATAAATATTGGAAAGTGAAAGGTGTCATAGACAATATGTCATAGACAATGTAGACATTCGTGTCATGAAATTGGAAATTGATTATCTTGTGTTAACCATGTATCGAATGCTAATGCTTTAATTAATTCTTATGCTTGGTTTAGTATTTCTCTACTGGGCTGTGGCTCACCCTTTATGGGAACTTCATTTTCAGGTTCAGGTGGTTCACTACCTCCAAGGACTTAGCTTGTGAGGATTTGGACTTGAAGACTTGTTTTATTTGTTTTAGTTGTTTTATTTGAATTATGTAAACATTCAAGCCCAGGGCTTTATTTGTTTTGAGTTAGAACTCATGAAATTGTGTCCAAGTGTTGGCTTGGCAAGATGTAAGCCCGTAGGGCATTTATTTTGATGTTTTATTTCGCAATACTCTGATGATTTAAATAATATAATGTTTTTCTTTTAATAATGCATGCCTTGTTTTATATTTAATGGGTTTAATTTTGAGGGCGTGACAAGTTTACTATTGTCACCATATTATACTTGTTACCATACTATACACTTTGTTCACTCCTACTGATATCTATCCTCTTTTCAACTTGAGCTGGCGCCAGTAGTGCCTGCAGGACCTTCTACAGCCAGTAGGCGGAGACATGGCCCAATGAAAGGCCGATGAGGTGCCGACCGAGGGAGAGGTTGAGTAAGGCAGCACTCGCCTTCCAAGGAGTCTTTTGACGGGTCCACAACCCCTGAGGACGAGGGAGAGAAGATTGACCTATAGTTGAGCAGCCCTAGCGATGACAGCGATGCACCTCCTCCACAGCCGAGGAGGAAGAGAGCGAGGAAGGACTATTGATGACGATGATGATTTTGCTTTATTTTGCTTTTGCCTTTATTTTGTTATGTAGTTATAAAACTAGCTTCGGATAGACCTTTTATTTTCGAAGACTTTTCTTTGTTTTGGCTTTGTAAAACAATGATCGGGGTTGGACCCACCAGTTATAAAAAAGACAAGTTTTGTTGAATGATCTCTTTGCCCAATATGATGAACTACATTTGCATGTGATGAATGGTGTAAGCCTTGCATTGTAACCTTTGAAATTGTGAATGCTTTGTTCTTGAATTGATTCGTGAATCGGACAATGACTTACAACCGATCAAAATGTAAAATACAACTCGATAATAGAAAAATGAAATGAAAACAACTCGAAAAAGCTAACAAACACTTGGTACAAACAAAACAAAACTCAAAAGTACAATTGAAGTCCACCCGAACAAGGCTAGCTTTTGCTACAACTGATCTGCACTGGACCAGCACCAAGACCCGGCCAGGCCTCACTGATGCATGACCGGCTATCACTGATGCACGGTCGGCCATTAATGTGATGTTGGTCAGTGCTGTTCAGCTGTCATGCTCAGCTCCTTCTCAAACTCTACAAATAGTGCTCCCATGTTGTTTTTCTGGCAAACTCTTTAGTCTTTGATGTTTTGCTCTCAAAATGGAGATGTTATTTGTCAGCAAGCTTCAAGACTGGATAGCCACTTTGGATGGCTCGGAAAAGGTGAATTTCCGTGGCTTCAGCCTAAATGCCCTTTTTCCTTTGAGTCAAACTTCTCTTTGCTTTCCATTTCTCCATGTCGCGATTCGATGTTGGAACCCAGTCACACATGTATTTAGCTTCGAAGGACAAAAAATATGCCCGACAATTGAAGAATTTCAGGCACTAATGGAATCCCGGCGCAATGAGAAAGTCATACCTCAGCCCCGTTTCGGCCACGTCCAAGCTTTGGGACGGATGTGTGGGCTTACTTTACACGAGATTCGATCTTTGGTTCACAATGGAGAACTAGATATTCCCAGCCTGATTCATCGATTTTTTGGCGTTGGTGGCTGTCACGACCCAACCCGCCCCTGTAGGTCTAGCATCGTAACCGGCCAGTAATCCTTGGATTATCAAAGGCCTCTTGACAGATTAGCAAATAATAAGGGGCTGCGGAAGCAAATATATAAAATAGACAAGGTCCAATGAGCTGTGGTAACGTACATGAGACAGTAGATTTCAAAACTTATATATATATACATGAGCATGCCAGTCAAAGGACGCCAATATTTACAAAGTATTTACAGTAGTGTACATCCCAAGACCAGACTTTACAAAACAGTCACAGAGACTAGCATGAATACAAAAACAGCCATGGCATTAGACTTCGATCAGAACCTCCTTGGGAGGCACAACGGTTGGCTGACAAAAAACAGAACAAAAGGCCGTCAACTCTGGCCCTGGTCACACGCCGGCTCACTTACATACATAATATAAACTGTGAGCGAAAGCCCAGTGAATAATAACAGAGTAAAGGGGTTTCAATGAATGAGTCCGTACAGATTCAGAAATCATAATTCAGTTTCATATCAAATCCATAATTGGTCTAGATCATATACAGAAATAATAAGTCATGCTTGAGTTTACGTGATACATCCATTAGCAATAACAGAGCAGATATAGAACAGAGGCAGACACGTGAGGGTTACAAGTAACCAGTTCTTTAAAGGAACCTCCCGGATCCGGGTAACAGAACAGAAGCTGAGCCCCCATGACGGGGCCTCCGGTACGAGTAACAGAGTGCAGACGGATATAAGTTCCATAAAGGAACCTCTGATACCGGGTAACAGCCAATAGATATCACATGATGCTAAGGATGTCACGAATACATATCAGAAATTGAACAATCATTCATTGTACAAAACATATCATTTCGGAAAACAGATCTTATTTTATCACACAGAAAATAGATACAGTTGAACATAACTTTACTAAGTTATTACTCACTGTTGGCCTTGAGACAAACAGACGGAAAAGATTAGTCAGACAGAACGCGGCACGTGACCTACATAACACATAACAGATACACACTTGAAACACACGTTCTAATTGTACAAAACTTATGTCGTTGGCTCTTAGTGTGTTGCTAATCTTTAATCCTCATTAAAGGGTCTTAAACATGGCCTAGGAATGCCTAGGATGGAATGAGGATGCAAAAATGCCTTGAAAACCATTTCCTAAATTTTGCTGAAGATAAGGTCTACGCTCGAGCGTGGATTACCCTGCTCGAGCGGACATGCAGATATTGAAGCTCCGCTCGAGCGTGAACTTCTTCGCTTGAGCGGACTGTAAAATCGACAAAAAGTACTGGATGCATGATTTTCACGCTCGACGGGCGCTCAACCCCGCTCGAGCGTGAGACTCAGAGTCTCACTTGAGCGTGGGTTCTCTCGCTCGAGCGGACTGCAAAACACACAAACTTCTGGATATACGCATTTCACGCTCGAGCGTAATTATCGACCCTCGAGCGGAAGTGCATGTACTCAGGATTCACGCTCGAGCATGAAAGTCCCCACTCGAGTGTGGGTCAAATTTCTGGAAAATCCAGATTGACCTCCAAGCATGAAACTCAACCCTTAAGCCTTCAAAACTCATTTTTCTAGGCCAATATTTGAGGAAACATATAATAACTCATAAAATAACATGTATTAAAAATCATTTCAAGAAATCATGGCCCAAGAGCAACCTAATTTGTGCAAAATCAACATGAACTCTATGAACATGCCATTAATACAACATGCAAGAACCTCATTGAATCCAAACCCTCCAAAACATGACCAAACTTGATAATTTGATGGACAACAAGATGAATGACCATAATGTGAGTGAAATTAACACATGCATGGAAGAAATCTTAGAATTCAAACTCAAAGCATGGAAATTTATGCATGCATGCATGGATGGACTCTCAAAACCACACTTTGAGCTAAATCTTGACTTTAAATACCAATTTCACCATAAACCTAGCAAGAACAACTCACATTCATAATTAAAAGGATGAATTCTCTACCTTTAGGTCTTCAATTTCAAGCTTAGTAGCCTAATCTTCCAAGTTGCCTTCAATTCTTCTAAGTTCAAGCAAAATTCTAGATGAACTCAATCTTGTTCTCCTACTCTCTCTCTCTCTCCTACGGTTTGGTCAAGAAAATGGCTGAGGAGGGATGCTTCTAAGTGTAATAAGGTGTGATAAAGTTGGTCTCAAATCAAGCCACTAAGTGTCATTTGTGTAATTAGGCAAATTAATGCAATTCAACATTATTTAATCTAATTTACACATTCCAAATCGAATTTTAATTAAGCCTACCATAAAATCACATAAAATCTAACTAGTATAACACACTAATCAATTTCTGAATTAGTCGCCGATAAGGCTTTCATTCTGCAAATCGAAACTAAAGCATGAACAGATCTTTCTACACTGAACAGATAGAGACACATAAATAATGCAATGCACATGCAACTTAATTCCAATTCCCTCCTAAATTACTGTTAGGCACAATTAATCATGGATTAACATTAATCAGAGGGCGGGGTTGTTATAGTGGCCGAAGCGACCTTCTCTGCCGAAGCGACCTCAGCTCAAAAATAGTGCAATTTTGTGCACACTTGCCTAGTTATATCACTCTTTTGAGGGTTCATTACCAACGGCATGAAACTTCTCTCGTGCCTTAAACCACCATTTGGTTGACACTTCTTTCACTTTAGAAACTTTAGAAACCTCTCACCAATGGACTTAATTGACTAAGTAATGGTTAGTAATTAAAATGAGTAAATAAAAGTGGCAAGTAAAATTGTGCAAGGTAAGCATTTGTTTGTGTTGCATGTGTTCAATCAGACGTTAATTGAACACAAGGAGAATTGGGCATTTCATACTCAAAGTAATGAAATGTGTCAAATTTCCAAGGTCTCCATTACCCTTGATCATGCATGATAAGGTAATAGTTGTTGAGTCTTATTTGTGCATTCATTAACTTGTACATCTTGGTTCTTTGGCCATCATGCAATGAAATTGCTTGATTGGTAGTTTTGGAACCAAGTGTATCACTCTTTTGAGATTGTTTTGATGATAAGGAGGGGTACAGAGTATAAACAACCTGTGGGAATACCTTCTTTTTGCCCTATTTGCTCTCTATTGCAACAAGGAAAGGTGTGTCATCAGTGGCCGGCCGACCGACCACTGCTACTGACCAGCAGGCCATCAGTGTTGAACGGCAACCCCTCAGTGGTGGCCGGCCAGCCACAAATGAATTTTGAGTAGTGTGCTTGTGAGGCATGGCATAGTTGATCTGGAGAAGGAAATAGTGCAAAGGTTGTGCAAACAGAGGCTTTCAAGGGCAGATAGCGGATGTTCTTTGGGTGAAAAACGAGCATGCATAGGCCTCCATCGCTTCCCGAGATAAGTTATCTAGTTAATTAGTTTAATTTAATTAGCCTTTAATTAGCAATCAATTATTTATTTGTTGCAAATTAATTAGTTGTACCTAATTAGTTTGTGTTGTACTCTTTAGCTTAATTAGTTGTAGCTAATTAGTTTATGTTGTAATATTTAAGTAGCTTAGCCTAGTTAAATTCTTATCTTAGAATCTTAGAATTAGTTAATTAATTCAAGTTTTGTAATAAATAGCTTAATTAGTTTAGTTTAGCTAGCTAGTTAGCTTTTATTCATTCGGACTCTCCTTCGTGAGAGCGTAATGTAATAACATGTATGTTTTCTATTCCCACGTCTTTCTTCCTTTTATTTACCAGCTTTTGATGGTTAGATTAGGGTCATGTTCCAATTAGCATATCTTATGCTTGCATCCATTCATCATGTATTACATGCACCAAGACTTAGCGCATCATTCAAACTGCATCGTCATTTCAATACTTCGTTGAATACGTGCTTAGACCGCATGTTATCAAAATTGACCCATATGCCACATTAGTAACCGAGCCTAGTAATTGCATATTGCATGTGTTGCATTAGATATTTAACATAGTTAGGAATCATGCATATTTTTGTAACTCGTATCTTCTTAGCTTGGAATACTATGTGAGTTTTTAGTGCTTTAGCATACTTGCATGTGTGTGAATGTTGCCATGTCTAGCATGCTTGCCATGAGGCTAAATGCTTACTTACTAAATTGCTTGAATGCCTGTGGATGAAGGCTTGTTGCTTGAATTGGAACGATTCAATAAATGTACGTTTTAAGCCCACTATGTCTAGTGGCAAATCAGTTTTAAGCCTACTATGTTTGGTGGTAAATTCGCAAACTGTAAGCCCACTTGAGGTGGCAAATTTAAACCCTTTTCCAAAACAAACATGAAATTGAATTATTTCAATTCTTGCAATTTTAGTCTATACTTGCTTGTGCGTATCACATAGTAAAGCTAGCCTAATAACCGGAATAAGAGCACATAATGTACATAAAAATCATATCATGATTAGTAAAGGCTGATCTTTAATCGAGCGAGCGGGGGTGCTCAATACATGACATTTCACTTTCGTACCTAAGTTCCCGAGCCAAGGCAACTTTGGTGATGACGGACACGTGGCCTTTGGCACGAGTCATGGGTTTTCTAAATTTTTTCAAAAATAAAATATTTAGGTGACGACTCTGTATCTAGCAAAGCAGTCTAATTTTGGCATTTTGATCCCAAAATCGATTTTCCAAAATAATTTGCCGGACTTGGACTCTTTGGTGTTTATCGATTTCACATTGCACTTGTAAGATTAGATTCAGAACCGCGAGAGTCCGAACTGTAGGGCTTCTTTCGAGTTTCCGAAAGAGGGCGCGAAAAAGCCGAGCTACACTCTATTTTTCTCTCAAAACCCTCTTCTCAATTTTCTCTTAGCATACGTCTCCCTATTCTTTAATCTCTCTTTTCTTTCATCTCATTCCAGGTTTGATTAATGGACAAGTTGAAGGCAGTGGACTCTTGCCCTGCATACTCAGCTCGAGAATACTTCTTCCGCCAACAACTAGTACATTTCCCCAACGAGGGGTGGTGGAGCCAATGGAAGTGCAACAGGTCTGCTGCTAACATAGCCTGGCGTTGCCCTTGGCTTAATTTGACCGAGATAAGTTACAGCATGGCTCGACAGCCCGGCATACAGCTGATCAGCCTGACTCACTGTGTATTCTACTTTCTATTCCGCTTAAAACGTTAGTTTGGGCATGATCAGACCTGCCCAGAGGAGATATTAGAGTACCCAGTTTCATTCCCCATCTGAGGTTCACATTTTGCTAGGTACCTAACTGCTTGGAGGACGAGAGAGCTTTTGGCCCCTGCCTCTAATTTCAATTGCACCATTTCTAGCGAGTGTTTGGCTTGGCTCGAGGATGAGGCACAAACCGAGCCTACTTTGGCATCAGAAGCTTCCACAAGCACAAGTGAAGGATGCAAGAGCACCTGACTCATCTATGCCCCTAGTTTATTGCTTTGATATTTATTTTCAAGTTTTTGATGTAATAAAAGGAACTTTGATTTGTATTAGAGAGTTGGAGAACTTTGTTTTGAAATCAATGAAATTAAAGTTGTGAGCATTGAATATTTTCTTTTTGGTCCAAAAATGGTCTAAGTTGTAAAAGGTAAAATTTGAGCAAAATCAACTTTTATTAAAACTTTCCAAAACTATTTTCGAAAAGGATCACCACTTAAGACAAACAAAATCAATCCATGAGATGTACAACCCCGAATCAAAAGATCACAAATTGCCCCTTGTTTAAACACCACTACTCAACATTGTAACCAGCTCTTCTCTTAGAGTAGAGATCACAACCGAACTCTTAAGTAAAGAATAGACAAAGATGACCCGATCAGACACACAGACATGACAGTTGATTTGGAGGTGTTTATGGTCGAACTTCAGGATAAAGTTGCCTACGTATCCCGAAGATGGGAATCAGGCCTTACGTAGTTCGGTTTGGGTTCACTCGAGTATTAACTCTCTCCTTTTGCACTCTAACTTTTGCGAAGGCTGCCCTTTAGGGTTTTCAACATTGCGCGCTCAGTTTTTCTTTATTTCTAATTTTTCATGCTCTAACTTTTATCTAGGTCGCCCTTCCGGGTTTTCAACCTAGCGAGCCTCTCAGGAATAGTATTTCTTTAACTTGTCCATATTGATCGCTTGGGAAAATTCTAGGCCATCCAGCTCTATGAAAATAACAGTTCTATCCGACCAGATAGCTTTGTTGATGTAAGGACCAGTCCAATTGGGTCTGAACTTGCCCCTAGGGTCATGGATGGGAGCTCGGTTGTCTTTCAACACCAAATCCCCCTCTTTGAGATTCCAGGACTTAACTTTCTTGTTAAAAGCCCTAGCAACTCTGCGTTGATAACCCTAAACATGGTACAATGCTTTCAGCCTTCTCTCATCGAACAGCATCAGCTCTTCAAACTTGCTCTGTTGCCAGTCTGCCTCCGCTATTTGACACTCAACCATACCTCGTAGCAACGAGACTTTTATTTCAATTGGCAGAACAACTTTCAACCCATAAACAAGAGAATAAGGAGTTGCCCCTGTAGACGTCTGGATTAAAGTTCTATAGCCCTAGAGTGCGAATGGAAATTTATCTGGCCAGTCCCTGTAGATCTCAACCATCTTCTACAAAATGTGCTTGATGTTCTTGTTGGCGGCCTCAACAGCTCCGTTCGTTTGCGGCCGGTATGTAGATGACTTATGGAAAGCCACATTGTATTTCTCCAACAAGTCTATCACTTCTTTCTCGAAATGGGAACTATTATCTGAAATGATCTTATTTGAGACTCCATAACGGCAAATGATGTTGTTTCGGATGAACTTAGCCACATGCGCTACTTTTAACACTACGTAGAACTGAGCTTTCACCCACTTTGTGAAGTAATCAATTGCCACCAGAATGTATTCATGCCCATTGGACCCTTTTGGTGTGACTGCACCGATGACGTCGATTCCCCAAACTAAGAAAGGCTATGGTGAAGTCATATTGTACAACTTTGACGGCTGGATATTCATGCAATTGGCATGAATTTGGCATTTGTGGCATCGCTAAACAAAACCGATATAATCCTCCTCCATAGTAGACCAGTAGTAACATTGCTTGAGAATCTTCCGAGCTAACATTACTCCGTTCATATGCGCTCTGCACTCCCCTCCATGGATGGCCTCCATCAAGCGCTTTGATTCCTCTTTTTCGACACATAACTTATGTATTCCCAGATGACCTCTCTTGTACAGTTTACCTCCACAAATGATAAATTGGATGTCCATCCGCTGTGTTGCCCTTTTATCTTTGGCATTTGCCCCTGGTGGATAAACCTCATTTTCCAAGAAGTTCGAGATATCATAGTACCAAGGGTTTTGATTTTGCACTTCATCTATTGTGGCAATCGTTTCATAGGCCGGCATGTATCTCTGCTTGATGATGATCGAATGCATCCGGACTCCCAGCGGGATGTCTATCATAGAAGATAGAGTTGATAAGGCGTCAGCGAACCTGTTGTTCTCTCTCAATAGATGCGTGAAAGTCAGCTTTTCAAACCTAGGAATCAGAACGCCGAGGGTCTAGTGATAAACCTTCATCTGTTTTTCTTTGACCTTCCAGTCTTCATTTGCGTGAGACACAACTAGGTTCGAGTCCCCGATCTCTTCCAACCTTTTTGCCCCTAGTTCCAGGGCGGCTTCCAAACCAGCGATACACACTTCATATTCTGCTTCGTTATTGGATACCTTGAACCGGAGTTTGAAGGCTAAAGGTATATGGGAGTTTTCGGGTGCTATTAGCAACACACCTATCCCATAACCATATTGATTGGACGCTCCGTCAAAGTACATTGTCGAAGTCTCCTCCTCGACTTGTAGAATAGCTTCATATGGGAATAGGTATTCTACCGCTTCATCCCCTTCTACTGGGTGATCTGCCAAGAACTCCGCCACAACTCTCCCCTTAATCGACTTACGAGTGACATACTTCAAATCAAATTTAGAGAGGAGAAGCAACCAACGGTCTAGCCTACCCGTAATTGCTAGTTTCTCGAAAAGATATTTGATGGGATCTAATCTTGAAACTAGAATTATAGAGTAAGCTAACAAGTAGTGCCTCAACTTCCTGGTAGCCCATACCAAGGCTAGGAAAGCTTTCTCTAAGGGAGTGTAGCGAGTCTCGTAATCCAGTATTTTCTTGCTTAAATAATAGATAGCTTTCTCCACCTTATCCTCAAATTCTTGAGCAAGCATGTATCCCATTGTGGTGTCCGTGACCTACAGATACAAAATCAAAGGCCTCCCCGGCTCTGGCAATGACAACAAAGGCAGATTCTGAAGATACTGCATAATCTGCTCAAAAGTGAATTGACATCGAATATCCCATCAGAATTTCTTTCCTTTCTTCAGGAGATCAAAAAGTGGTTCACAAGTCAAGGTTAATTTAGAAATGAAGCATCTTATGAATTGTACTTTACCCAAAAAACCTCGCACCTCCTTTTCAGTCCCTAGTGGTGGCATTTCTAGGATGGCCTTGATTTTGGAAGGATCTACTTCGATGCCCCTCTGTGTGATCAAGAAACCCAGCATTTTACCTGTGTTACACCGAAAGTACACTTCTGCGGGTTTAACCTCAGTCTGTATTCTCTGATATGTTGAAAGAATTTCTTCAAGGCGGTGTAGTGGCCCTTTCTTTTTTTGGACTTGACAATCATGTCGTCCACGTACACCTCGACCTCTTTATGGATCATATCATGCAGAATTGTGGTTGCAGCCCTTTGATAAATAGCTCTAGCATTCTTCAACCTAAACAGTATCACCCGATAGCAGTAGGTTCCCCGCGGCGTAGTGAAGGCAGTTTTCTCTCTGTCCTCGGGTGTCATCAGAATCTGATTATACCCGGAATATTCATCCATGAATAAGAGTAATGCATGGCCCGCGGTGAATTCTACCAACTCATCGATATGTGGCAGGGGAAAATCATCCTTCGAACTAGCCTTATTCAGTTCCCTAAAGTCGACACAGACATTGATTCTGCCATCCTTCTTTGGGACTGGAACAATGTTGGCCAACCACATTGGATACTCAGACACAAGCAAGAACCCTGCCTCAATCTGTTTGGTGTAGACACCCCATTTTTGACCGACCTTAAGACTCAGACGTCACCGGTTGAGCGCTCGGTGATGTTGCATACTGTGCTCATTCAGAAGTCTCAGAGTCGCGGCCGTGCGCCCCGCCTCCGAACTTCCGAATCCTCTTTTGTGCCTTGTCTCGGTTTGCGAACCAGACTCGGTTTTCTCTGTTTTCTTTCCTGAGGGAAGGGAGTAGTCCTGTAGACTATTTCTCGGTGGCCGTGCGCTACTTTTCGTGGCCGTAGGTCATTTTGCCCATTTCGGAGCCCGGTTCCCGGTTTTCGGGACCGTCAGGCCGTGTGCCTCGGCTCGGGACCGCCCAACCATCTCCGATTTCTCCGGTTCTTGGCTAGTACCTCTGTTTTATCATTTTGAGGAACACTGGGCCCCCGATGCCCACTTCGTGGCCGTATGCCACTTTCGGTGCCTACAGCCGGTTTTCGGGACCCCGAACTGCGTGATTTGGGCCCCGAGCATTCATTCTGCATCGGTCTTCTCCGGTTCTTGGCATGTACCTCTGTTTCATCATAACAGAGCACCCTGGGGCCCCCGATGCCCACTTCGTGGCCGTATGCCACTTTCGGTGCCTACAGCCGGTTTTCGGGACCCCGAACTGCGTGATTTGGGCCCCGAGCATTCATTCTGCATCGGTCTTCTCCGGTTCTTGGCATGTACCTCTGTTTCATCATAACAGAGCACCCTGGGGCCCCCGATGCCCACTTCGTGGCCGTATGCCACTTTCGGTGCTTATAGCCGGTTTTCGGGGCCCCGAACCTCGCGGTTTAGGCCCCGAGCGTTCATTTCTCATTAGTTTTTGTTCAAATTTGGCAGGTACCTCTGTTTCAACATTGGGAAGATCACTGGAGGGTAGGAGGCCAGCAATTATCCCAGATAACCAGTTTCGCTCCTCCGGCGCCCGTTTTGCTCACTTCTGGGCCAATGTTGAACACCCTAGGCCCATTTTCTTCCGACCAAAGCTACATATCTGTGATCAGGGGACATGGGAGGACCCTAAAAACTACTGGTCAGCCAGAAATTCCAGGTTTCATTTTTGGACCTCTCCTTCAGATGCAATGTTGTGACTCCTGCTTCAGTGTTGCCACATTCCGACCATGGAACCTTGTTCTACACATCTGGGAGGACCCTAAAAGTTGGTGGTCGGCCAGCAATTGTTGATTTCATTTTTGAGCCTCTCCTTCAAGCTCTATGTTGTGACTCCTGCTTCAGAGTTGCCAGATTCCGACCTTGGGGCCTTATTCTACACACATGGGAGGACACTACTGCATGGTGGTCGGCCAGCAAATTTCAACTTCATTTTTTGGCATGGCCGGCCGGCCAGGGTGAGTGGCTGGCCGACCAGGTGGGGTGGCCGGCCGGCCACCTCCCAGAAAGTTCCCTGGCCGGCCAGCTTTCTGCTTTCCAGCCCATTCCAGCTGTCCAGCTACTTTTTGAAATATCTCCCCCATCCGGGGGATATTTTGGGAGGGAATGCTTGGATGCAATTCCCTCCCCTTTTACACCTTTTCTTCCCTATTTGAAGGGCTTGCCTCCTCCTTTGCTAGGGTTGCACAATTTCTTCTCAAGGACACCTCTCCCAAAACCTCCATTTTCCTCTCCAAAACCCTCAAAGTTCTTCAAGTCTCTAGGCCATTACTTCATCAACTCCAAGCTCCAAGCTCCACCCTCACCATCACCATTCCAGCAGCAAGGAAGGGCTCCTCAGAGGCTTAAAAGCAACTTTCATCAAGGCAAGAGGAAGCAAAAGTTGGATCTTCAAGGGTAAGTTGCTAGTTCCCTTTTTCTAGCATAATTTTCTATCAAATTTTTACCCTACTTGTGATCTATTTTGGGTTCTGACCCCTTCTGGTTTTAGGCTTATTTTGAGCCCCTCTACAACTTTGTAGAAGGGCTCAACCCTGTTTGGTGTCTCCTTAATATACTTCCTTCAATATCGCTCTCTAGGCCATAAATTTGCATGCTTTATTTGCCTTATGGGTGATCTGATTTCGAGACTGATATAAACTGTTAGTGGGCTTTTTTGAGCCCCTCTTAAACATTGAAGAAGGGATCCATCATTTTGGTGACTCTAGCATGCACTTCCTTTGAAATTCTTCAATTTTACCGTAAAATTGCATGATTGTTTTGGCCTATTTGTGATCTGAGTTGGAACTTGTAATATACTGTGATTGTGTTTATTTGAGCCCCTCTTCAACATTGAAGAAGGGCTCAACCTGGTTTTCTTGCTCTACATATCACTTGCTTTGAATTCTTGTTCCACTCCCATTTTGCATGCATTTTTAAGCTCACCATGCTTCGGATTTCAGCCTTCATCAGGCTTAGAGAGTGCCTTATTTTGGTCCATTATTCATTATTTGTTAAGGGTCTTAGGCCATTTGATGACTGGTTTTGGTACTTTCTTTGTAATCCTTCAATTTACCGTAAAATTGCATGTTTGTTTAGGCTTTCTTAGCCACTGATTTGAGTCTTCATCAGGCTTAGAAAGTGTCTTAGAATTGTCTATTATTCATCTTTTGTTAAGGGTTTAAAGTTTTTGATGCTTGCCTATGGTACCTCATGTTGTAGTCCCTTATTGGCTCATTTTTGCATGCCATTTTGAGCATATCTACACACCGAATTAGAGGATCTCATCTACTGTAAATATGCATGTTTTTGGACCCTCTTCAATTTTGTAGAACTGATTTTTCTGGTTTAAGCACTGTAGATACCACTTGCTTTGTAATTCCTCTCTTTTTCCGTATTTTTGCAAGCTATTGTTGCCATACTTGTGATCATAATTGGGCCTTGTTTTGTACTGAAAAGATGCTATTTTTGGGGCTGCCTTGCTACTGTTTTTGCTTCCATGTGTCAATTTTGCATGTATAGCATAGCTGTAGGCCATTTCGGGGGCTAAATATCACATTTCGGGAGCATTCTGGGCATCGGGTGCATTTTTATTACTATTTTGGGGCTGTTTTCCCTTCATTTAGTTGCTGGAATTTGTTTTGCATGTTTGCATATCATTTCCCATGTCATTCATGCCTTATTGCATTGCCTCGGTTTGCGTGCCCGTTGGGCACACATTTCGAGGCACTCCGTTTTCATTCCGGCATCTGATGTGAGTGTGGCTGAGGCCCTCTCATGTTAGTGTAAGCCCAATCTACATTTTCCATTTTTATCATCGCCTCGGTGTGCGTGCCTGTGGGCACACATTTCGAGGCACTTCGGTTTTATCCATTTTCCATTTTTATCATCGCTTCGGTATGCGCGCCTGTGGGCACACATTTCGAGGCACTTCGGTTTTATCCGATTTCCATTTTATCATCGCCTCGGTGTGCGCGCCTGTGGGCACACATTTCGAGGCACTTCGGTTTTATCCGATTTCTCATTTCATCATCGCCTCGGTGTGCGTGCCTGTGGGCACACATTTCGAGGCACTTCGGTTTTATCCGATTTCCACATTTCATCATCGCCTCGGTGTGCGTGCCTGTGGGCACACATTTCGAGGCACTTCGATTTTATCCGATTTGCATTTCACATCATTTTCTCGGTATGCGTGCCCGTGTGCGCGCATTTCGAGGCACCCCATTCTCATAGTATTGTGCATGCTAGAACTGTATATTAGTTGCATTTCATGCATATCATGCATATTGCATCATGTTCGGGATAGGAGTTAGCCCGGGCACGGGAAACGAGGCACGTTTCGTACTCCGAGTGACGGAACGGGTCTCAATTCTCTAGTCACCGACACTCCGGATAACCCATGATGGAGTTAGGTTTTGTCGTAGCATTCATCTGCATTCATTCTATAGTGAGTTGTGCAATCCGATTCCTCGGCCATCATGCATCGGTATGCGTGATTGGTGGCACGAGGATTGAGGCATGCATATATTTGTGAAATACATTGCTGTGCCCTTTCCTGCTCTGTCTTTGCAGCAAAATAAGGAATCAGTAACTTTTCGGAGTCGGGCGCGCATTTCAAGAAACACTGCGAACAGAGGCTAAATTGGGCATCCCAGTGGATTTCCACGCAAGGCAGCCCAGCATACATCACTCCATTATCCGAAACGAAGCAAGGCAGCCCCTGGCTTGCACGCCAGTTTACCGCTTTCTAGTTTAAATTGTTTAAATACTTAGAAAATCTGTATATTTATTCGGACATTCGGACTGTATTATTCTTTATTCGGACCCTCTGCGCGAGGGCATAACTGTAATAAGTGTGGGTGAGTGTGATGTATGTCTTCCAACCCCACGTCTTTCTTCCCTTTTATTTATCCGCTTATGATGGTTAGATTAGGGCATATTTCAATTAGCATACAGTATGACAGCATGTTTGCATCATTCATCTGTTTTGCACGCACCGGGCTCGGCGCATCATACAAACCGCATTTGTATTTCAATTCCAAATTGAATACATGTTAGTTGCTGCATTTCACATGCCATGTTTAGAATAGCCGAGCCTGCTATAGTTTGCATTATTGCATGTGTTGCATTAGGCATTTCTGTATAGTTAGGATCATGCATGATTTCTAATCAGCTTTTCTGTTTTGGCTTGGAGTACTCGGTAAGTACTTATGCTTTAGCATCCTTGCATGCGTGTGAGTGCTGCCATGATAGCATGCTTACCATGAGGCTATATGCTTATGTGATATAACTGCCTTGAATGCCTGTGGGTGGAGGCTGTGTTGCTTGAATTGGAGCAATTCATTAACTGTTTGTTTTAAGCCCACTAGATAGTGGCAAAATCATGTTTTCTAAGCCCACCTGAGGGTGGCAAATCCGCGTCTTAGCCTACCTGCGGGTAGCACCATCAAACCATTTTCAAACAAACAAACATGAAATGTTTTGTTCCAATTCAGGCGATTCAGTCTATACTTGTATGCTGTGCGCATCACATAGTAACCTAGGCTAATAACCGGAATAAGAACTCACATTGTTTTCAAAAACAGATATCATGGTTAGTAGAGGCCGGTCTTTGACCGGGCGAGCGGGGGTGCTCACGATGTGACCTTCCCTAATCGTACCCAAGTTCCCGAGCCAACTTTGGTGATGACGGACACGTGGCCTTTGGCACCGAGTCAGGGTTTCCTAAATTTCCCATTTAAAAAATATTTAGGTGGCGACTCTGTTATCTGGCAAAGCAGTCCATGTTTGGCACTTCTTTCAAAAAAAATCTGTTTTCAAAACGATTTGCCGGATTTGGACTCTTTGGTTCGAGATTAAGAACCGTGACATTCGAGTCCTTCGAACTGTAGTGACCCCAATATGAACAGAACGGGACCTAACCCTCCCGGGGCGTTCGGGGGACGTCTACATTTGGTAACTTCTTTTTTAATTTTCAAAGCCCAATCCGGACGTATTCTTCACAATTTTTGTTTGACAGGTCGGCCTCAGGGTCAAGAGGGATCTGATGCTGTACAATCTCAAGATCGATTCTAGGGATGTCTTCGTAAGACCACGAGAAAACATCTTTGAAATCTTTTAATAAAGCGACTAAGCGCTCGTGCTTCTTCGAAGACAACGTGTCTTGATCTGGACCAGACGCAGATCCTTCTCAGTATCCACATTAAAAGCAATGATTTCATCAACAAGGGGTTTTGCAAACCTCTCCTCCTCTCGATTAATCAAAATTTGCAAAACCAGAGGAATTCCTTCCTCTTCGTTTTCATTAAAATTTTGAAAATCCTAATCAATGCAATAAACAAGCAGCACAGAGAAATACTCAGAATTAGCAGTAGCATTCTCATTCATAAAGTCCAGCTCATCCAGCTCCTCGGTTACAATCGACTCAAAAGCAAAAGAAAAAGAGGATCTAGACAGGACCTTGGCATCCGAGTTATCACCCCCAAGAATACCGGACTCAGACTCAGAAGAACTGGAATCTGATTCTGACTCCACAGACTCTGTGGAATCAGATTATGGCTCACTACCCGATTCAGAACTACTAGACAAGTAACCCCCTCCAGTTGCCAAATGAGAGATGGCGTTTCAAATGCATCCAAAATGCTGCTACAAGGGTTCACACCCAGTTGGTCCCATATCATAGAGATGGTCAGGTTATCTCCCAAGCTTTCTAAGTCGATCGGAGGATCTGAAAGGAGACATGCCAGTGATGCCCCTACTCCAAGCTTGCTGTTGTCCAAGTCACTTTCTATACTCCGTTCAGCTTTAACAATTGGCTCAGCCTTTTCCTCGGCATCACTGTCTTGCAACTGTAGGTCGAAGAAGATCTCAAAGCCGGGGACACGCTGCTTTGTAGAATTCAACCAGGGCTCGAGAAAACCACAAAATGGGAAGTCTTCACCCTCCTGAACAAAATGACCATTTAGCGTTCCCCAGATCGGCCTATGAAAAAGCTCATAGCGTTTCTCGGCCTTCTTGGCTTTAGCTCTGCCTACCATCTCTTTCATTTTCCTGGCCCAATCCTCTTTGGTGGGCGTATAGCCAAGACCAAAGCCATATGGATTATGTAGCACATTCGCCAATACTGTGACGCCTTTCCGGCCATTTCTTCCCAACCCCATTCCTGGCACATGTTGGAGCTTGTTCATGAAATAAATTGATTAGGCGCTGACATTGTCACGACCCAAACCCGCCCCTATAGGTTTAGCGTCGTAACCGGCCAATAATCCTTGGATTACCAAAGGCCTGTTAACAGAATAACGTATAATTAGGGGCTGCGGAAGCAAATAGCAATTAAACAACTTCTATTGAGCTGTACAGACTTATATGAGTCAGAAAAATTTTAAACTTTATATACATATATACACATCATCCTTACATCATTATATATACGCAGATTAGACAAAGAGGGACTTAGCCCTGTTTACAAAATACATAAGACTTGTCTAACCAATCAAGAAAACAAAACTTAAACTTTAAATCACGTAGCCATAGTCACTTGACATATCTGAAACCTCTACGGGAGGCACATAGGTTGGCTGACAAAAACATATTCCAGGAAGATGCCTCTAAGCCTGGTCACGCGCCTGTTCACCTACATACATAAATAATACAGGGAACTAGAGCCCAATGAATAATAACAGAGTAAAGGGTTTTAATGAATGATGTCCATATCGAATTCAGAAATCAGATTTCAAATCTCTTATCAAATCAGAAGCGTAGTCATGTTCATGTTCGTATTCATATCAGAAACTCAGAAATCAGCTTTCAAATCTCTTATCAAATCAGAAACATAGTCATGTTCATGTTCGTATTCGTATCAGAAATAGAGTCATATTCATATTCATATTCATATTCAAATCATGTGTGGTACTTCCTTTAGCATAACATATCATGTTGGTCAAGCATATCAAATTCCATAATGGAACCTCCGGTACCGGGTAACATATCTCATACGTGGGCCACGGTATTGTTTTCCCTGGGCAAGGGCCTATGCCATGGTATTATTTCCCCCGGGCGAGGGCCTGGGCCATGGTATTAACCCCCGGGCTAGGGCCTCATGACCATAAGCCACAGTATTATGTCCCATGGGCGAGGGCCTCTGCTAAGGATACCACAATTACGTTTCAAAGAAAATTGGACAATCATTCATTCATACAAAACATAGCATTTCATAAACTTATCATCTCGTATCATCAGAAAATAATTAAAGTTAAACATAACTTTACAGAGTTATTACTCACAGATAGTTGCAGAAGAAGATCAGACAGATCACAAATAAGGCAGACAATAGTGCGTGACCTACACAAACATATAACATATACACATCGAAACACAATATCAATTCCTTAATCAAGCTTGACTTTTCTTGTCTTTTTCTGTCTAAGTAGTCCGGGATTCTACTACGTGTATTCTTCCTTTAGTTAAATGAATCAAATTCTTATTTCACATATCCTTTCATTACTGAATCATTCTTTTCTGAATAAACCAATTCTCACTTGGTTTCTTAATCAAGTACTACTAAGTTAATGACTTATTATTTTAATCAACTAATTAATGTTGATTGTTAACTTATTAATCTTTATTGAGCCATAAATCATGTCTAGAATGCTTTGGAAAGAGATGAGAATAAAAATGCAAACTAAATGCAATTTTTCCAAAATATGCTGAAAATAGGGTCTTCGCTCGAGCGCTACTTTGGTCGCTCGAGCGGACTGTAAAATTTGAAAAACTTCTGGGAGCTCGATTTTCACGCTTGAGCGAGACTTTCCTTGCTTGAGCGGACAGTGTGAATTCTGGAATTTCCAAAATTGTAATTGAAGTTTAGATTTGATATTCAAAGCCTCAAAACATGTAGTTTTGGTACCCAAATATGGAGAACCAATGTATAATTTATTAAACACTCTCAATTAGAAATCATTTATTCAAAATCATGTTCCAATTGTCTAAATTTAGTTTTAACTCAATTTCTCCATAACAAGCCAAATTCCAAACCCAAAGTGATTAATCTCTAAATTAATCTCCATAAATTGAACATGACTCCAATTTCTCATTTTCTTTTTAGTTACATAAAATTGACTTCAAGCTCTTTCTATTTTCCTTCAAAACATGAAATAAAGTCATAAACTCCTTATAAAATCATTCACATGTATGAAATTGACATCAAAATTACTAATTTTATATTCTTATAAATTTTCCAACTAATTTCCATAATCTTAAACTTAACTTAATTTGTAACCTCAACTTAATTCATAATCATAGATGTTCTGAAATATGTTTAATTTAAATAAAATCTTAAATTACATTACATGCATGGATTAAAAATCTAATTATAAAATCAAAACTTTATCTAACATTAGGATTAATTCTAAATTTCCATAAACTTGATGTTCATAAAACATTTCCTTTTTCTCTTCAAAATGTGAACTTAAATGGCTCAATTTCTTCAAAATCCATGATGCATGTAAATATGGATTCAAATACTCATAGAATTCCCTCATGCATGTAACAATGGAACTTAATCCCATGCAAGATTACAAAAATTAAACTCAAAATAATTAATTTCCATAAACATGAGTCTGACTTAATTTTCTTCATCTTCTTGTTAATTTCTTCCAAATGATATGAAATTGAACCCAAATCCTTTTTTATTTTAGTTGCTAGATGATTTATCTACATGATTTAAGTTTCAATACTTTACTTGGAGTCTTGATTTGTTGAATTTCTTGATCAAGCTTTGAGTTTCCTCCTTGGTCTTCAATTTCTTGAGTTTTCTTCAAACCCATCAACACAAAGCTTCCTCTCTCTCTCTCTCTCTCTCTCTCTCTCTTGGTTTAATTCTCCCTTCCAGCAGAGTGAAGGCCTTATTGAGTGAGTTCATTCATCTTTCTTTTATTATTTTATTCTATTCAATTAGTGGGACACTTGGCCTTTTTATATAAACCATGTGGTGGTGTATTGATTATTTCTTTAACTAATTAATCTTGCATAAAATACCTAATTGAGATTGAACTTTGATTATAATTGGCTTAATTAACCATCTCTTAATTTTAATTAGTTATGTAAAATCATTACCCAATTAATCATGACTAAGTACAAATCTCACTTAATTTAATTAATCTAATTTGACTTCTTTTATAGCCCAATTAATTATATGTAAATTTATCAATCTGAATAAGATTTTTAATCAAACTCCAAAAAGGCTCCAAATATTAAATTAAACTTATTTTCATCATAAATTTTGATTTCCCAAATCATTTAGGCCTTCAATTTCTGATCAGACTCCAAATTTCCGTCAATTAAACTACATATTCAAATTGGGCACCCCATAAATAAATTTAATTTATAATAATCTTAATTCCTAATTCGTATAACTTAATTAACTCCAATTTGGACCCAATTAATCAAATCTTAGTTTTATAGATCTGAATCGAATATTTAATTAAACTTCCCATATGGTCCGATACTCGAAATTTACAATAATTCAATTTACTATTTATACTTTCTTGAGCTATTTAGGCTTTCAATTTCTATTTCCAAAATAAATACTTAATAGAACCATAAATGAATCAATCTCCATAATTTTCATAAAACCCAAATTAAATTGGAATAATTGGCACTTAAATTTCAAATCTCCTTAATTAATTAAGTGCTAATCATTATACGCGATGGGGTCATTATAGACATACAAGCCCTCATCAGCTGCCCAGATGTTCTGCACTACCCGGGCCTCGGCCAGAGTAAACCCTGAAAGGAATGCATCCTCCTCGCCATGGTCGATTTACAGTACTAGTGTAGTTACCTCTGGCGGAAGATGTATGGACGAATTCCCGAACACAATAGCCACTCCCTTCCCGTAAAGGTACTTCAGCATTTGATGGAGGGTAGAAAAGACTGCTTTCGCAAGGTGCAGCCAGGGTCTTCTTAGTAATAAGTTGAAAGTGGCCGGCACATCTAGGACATGAAACTCCATATCCTGCTGCGCCGGGCCCACTTGAACTTAAACTTGTACTATGCCCATAACCTCCCTGCTTATGTTGTCATATGCCCGAATCACTTGGGCTATAGGCACAAAATCTGCTGGTTTTAGACCGATGCCATAAGTTGTACAAGACAGACAAACATTGATAGCCGACCCAGTATTGACCAACACCACTGGCACCCATTTTTCTCTGCACTCAACAAATATGTACAGAGGTTTATTGTGTGCTGAGCCTTTTGGCGGGAGCTCTTTCTCGGAAAAGGTCAAAGTTGGTGCAGCACCTCCTGGGAAAACTAATCCCACAAACTGTTCAAGGGTGGTGTCAATGGACAGTTTGGCCATGTCCATCGCTGATAGTACAACCTGTCGATGCACTCGAGAAGCCATGAGCAGCCCCCAAATTGAAATGTCGGCTTGGATCTTCTTCAGTTACTTCAAAACTGCTTCTTCTTCCAACTGTTTCTCTTTCTGCTTCTCAACCCCTCTATCTTTTCCAGAGGCCTCAGCTTGGTCCAAGTGTGGTGGTTTGAAATACCTCCCACTTCTCGTCATGTGGCCAATCTCCTCAATGTGCGACATTACAGGCATCCCCCACAAGGTGTTGTGCCAACACAGCTTTCTGCTTGTCTTGAATCCTCTCTTGTTCAAACTGCTTCAACGCAGCTTCTTGTTCGGTGTCCGCAGTACTCACAGTGCTTAATTCTTGAGCTAAATTCTCGACGCCAGTGCTCTCCAGCAATTTCCCGTTTTCATCAGCTATTCCGGCCACTGCAGCTATTCTTGCTTCCTTTTCTTCTGGTTTTGTTTCAATTCCTTTCTCCCGATTAGGTTCATCACTCAACCACCCAAAGTTGTCCGTCGACCCATTTAAATAAAATTAGTCAATCTGCACCTCCCCTTGATCTTGTTCGTCAAAGAATTACAGATTGTCTAAGTCCTCTTCCAGCTCCGCCAGATCATCCAGATCTTGGCTCGGGCCATCCTCCCGAACCACATTGACCTTCGTTACTGTTGACAATACCACTTTTTCCTTGACTTGATCAATCGGCACGATGTAGCAGCACAGATCATACTTCCCCTCAGTCAAATCCTCGGAGCACTCAAGTAGCGGACTCATACTCTTCTCTAAGGCCAACCTCCATTTTTCTGCCTCTGTCACCATCTCGGGTTTAGACGTGTCCATCGTGCACAAATTTGTGTTTTCAGGAATGAACATCGTCGGCCTGGGTAGGTGGAAAAGGGTGATATATACGCTGGGGTCATAGGAGAAGGCCAGTGTATGGATTAGGTTTAGATTGTGAGGTAGAGGAACTTGGTTATGGGTCGGGAGAGAGTTGGTAGTTACATTTGGCTTTTGGGGTGGTGCGATCACCTTGTTGTCAATGAGATCTTGAATCTCATGACTCGTGACCATGTTGTTGATGAAACGCACTGTACTTGGCTGGGTTATGTTTCAGTGGGAGAGGATTAGGTAGCGGGCAAGGCTTTAACGGTTTGAGGTGCCCCTTTTTTATCAGCACCCTCAGGGCTTGTGATAAAGGCATGTAGAGTGGGGTGGAGGTCCTCTGGAATCGGGGCGGGTTGTTTGAAGTTTGCAGAGTTATTTTGGCAAAGGGGTTGGTGGTTTTGTTTGTGGTGGTGACAACACTCACATTTGACGGTCGCGCAGTTGTGTTTTCACTAGTGGTTGCATTGGAACTACGTACAAAAGGCCTCTTGGCCTGCTCTTTCTCATCAGTTATCAACCCCTGTTTCATGGCGTCTTCAATCTGGACTCCCATCTCATAGAGCTCGGGGAATGTGAACAAGGGTGGGATTATCATTTTTTGCAGTAATTTTCCATACAGATTACGAACTACCATTCTTATCTGGTCTTTCTTTGAAGGTCGTGTAGTCATCATTGAAGCCTTGGCCCTCTACCTTGTTACGAATTCTGAAAATCCCTCCTTTGGCTCCTGGCGCATTACTTCGAGATCACATGTTGTAACCTCGATTTGGGTGTTGTAAGAGTACTGTGCAATAAAAGCCTTAGCCATTTCCTCTAAACTTTACTTCACAGAATCCTCGAGCTTCACATACCAAATAGCTACTATACTCGATAGGGTTCAGCCAAAGAGTGAGAGTTTTTACAATCTGGTAAGGCCCATCGGCCGCAAAATGTCTGAGAACAACCAAAGATGAACCATGGGGTCTCCGCAACCATCAAATCGATCTATGTGTGGCATTTTGAACCGGTCTCGCAAGGTTACTGTAGAGTCAATATATCTATCTTCGATATCGGGGATAGAGTTCACGCCATATGCTCGCTTGAAAAGCTTCTCCAGCTTGTTGACCTTAAGCATAGTGGGGTCAACTTCAAATTCAAACAGAGCCTCAGTTTGGTACACTGGTGCCTTGAAGGCTTGTGGTGGGATGGGGTCTACCGGATTGCCCTAATTCTCAATCTGGGCATTAGTAGTATGGAGTGTGGCTCCGGGTGCTGGAATACCCGTAGAAGGTGCATAAGATTCAGAAGCTATTGCCGACTGTGGTTGTGGTTGTTGTTGTTACAGCCTATTGATGACCTCAGTCTGGCGTGCTGTGACCTCAGCCTGACGAGCAGCATCTTGCTGCATGGTTTCAACTGTTTGCTGAAGGTGATGGATTAGGTCCTCCATGCTAACTGGGGGATATTGTGCCATCGGGATGGGCGAGTAATCTCGTACTAGACTAGATGTAAAACGCTGAGTCTGACTAGATGTAGGTGATCGTTGGACTGGTGAATTATGCCTAACTTTTCTCCGTCTAGTAACTGGTGGGAGTGAAGCAAACACAGGTTGACCCTTAACAAGATCTCCGGAACTGTAAAGCCTCCTAACACGACTCCAGAGTGCTCGGGGGATATTCGAACATTCCGAAGCTATTGTGATAAACTACTTAGCAAAAAGAAATAAAGCAAAAAGAAAGTAAAAATCAGAAAAACGCACAGCACCTCAGCTCAGACGTTAACAACATATAAATGTAATCAAAGCTGTAGGACTGCTCTCAATACTGAATTCTGCCCCCAAAACTGATACCCAACTTGCAACTGATACGCACATTCCTATACAGTTTCACTGTAAAGCACATACCGATTAAGTGAGATCCAAAACACCCCTATGAGGGGGTAGGGTTACCCTGTCCTAGTTTCGTCAGGAACTAGCGTTCACTATTACAAAGTGGTTTCATGCAATCCTGAATTCGGGTGAGCAACCTATCCTAGTCTGGAATAGTCTCTATGGCTTTTCGATATGTAACTAGGCCAAATGATCAAAAGAGTACCTCGGCAAGACTACCTAATATACCTCTCACACCTAACACCGAGAAGTGAAAGGAGGATCAAACGGTAGAGCGGTAGTCCAGATCCAAGGGTTGTGTTCCCATCGTGGCAGAGCCCGCGACCGGCCAGCCTTTTAGCAAGCTTTTGGGCAAGCTTCGGGCAAATCGTCTAGGAATAGCAGATGGCAAACACGGTGTCTTAGGCGCACCAATGCACATGCAATGCAAAGAAATATATAAATGTAGATAAAATTTCACATCATAAAGTTCAAGTTAAGTTCTCTAATTCCCCAGCAGAATCGCCAGAAATTGTAGCTCGGCTTTTTCGCTCCCCCTTTCGGAAACTCGAAATTATAGCCCTACAGTTCGGACTCACGCGGTTCTGAATCTAATCTCACAAGTGCAATGTGAAATTGATAAACACCAAAGAGTCCAAATCCACCAAATCTTTTGGAAAATCAATTTTGAATCAAATTGCCAAAAATGGACTGTTTTGCTAGATACAGAGTCGCCACCTAAATATTTTATTTTGAAAAAATTTAGGAAACACATGACTCGTGCCAAAAGCCACGTGTCCGTCATCACCAAGATTGTCTCGGCTCAGGAACTTAGATACGAGATGGGAAGGTCATGAATTGAGCACCCCACTCACCCAATCAAAGATCAGCCTCTACTAAGCATGATATGACTTTTATCAACATTATATGCTTTTGTTCCGGTTTATTAGGCTAGCGTTACTATGTGATGCGCACATACAAGTATAGATTAACTCGCAAGAATTGGAACACTTGAGTCATGTTTGTTTTGAAAATTATTTTGAAATATGTGCCACTTGAAAAAGTGACCGCATATAAACATTGCTCAAATTATTCCAATTCAAGCAAGAAGCCTTCATCCACGGGCATTCAAGCAGTTTATCGATTAAGAAATTAGCCTCATGGCAAGCATGCTAGTCATGGCAATCACTCACACTCATGCAAGTGTGCTAAAGCAAATAAAAAGCTTACCTAGTACTCCAAGCTAAGATAAAACAAAGAGTTAGAAAAATATGCATGATACCTAACTACACAAGATGAAAATGCAACTAAACTAGGCTCGGCTATTTAACATGTTATTTGCAACAATTTCATAGCATGCGTTGAAACACGTATTCAACGAAGTAATAAATGACAATGCAACTTTGAATGATGAACCAAGCCTCAGTGCATGCAAGACAAATAAATGGATGAAAACATGCGATATGCTAATTGAAACGTGATGTCCCCTAATCTAACCATCAAAAGTGGATAAATAAAAAGGAGAAAGACGTGGGGTTGGAAGACATACATATTATTACAACATTGATGCCCTCGCGCAGGAGGGCCTGAATAGATAAACTAGCTAATTAACTAAGCTAAGCTAATTATTACAAAATCGAATGAATACTAGCTAATTTACTTAACTAATTATTACAACTGAAATGAATTAACTAACTATTCTAGTTAACTAACTAATTACAAAACGAAATTTGAATAAATAATTAACTAACTAATTAATTACAACACTTTGTAAAATTAACTAGTTACAACTAATTAATTACATTCAGCAAAATGCGTAAGTGAAAATGGATGAAGGTTACATGGACAGTGCCTGAGAGCTACTCTGTCTGCCCAAGCCGTCTCTGTTTCACCTTCAGCCACTGCCTCTATTTTCTGCAAAACTGCACTGCTAGCCACACACTGAGGGTTGGCCGTGCATCATTGATGGCCGGCCGGGCCTATGATTGGCCGGTTATGCATCAATTTGGTGCAAAGCTCTATTTTTGTGTTCTGAGGTGAACCAGTGCAGACAAAGTGTCCTCAAGCTCTGTTTGTCCCTTTCTTCCTCCTCTGTCATGGGAAAGCCTCGAGAGAAAGTTGAAATTGATTCCAAAACCATCAATGAGAAAAATGGTTGCTTGATGATCTCGGATGCGATCTTAGACAAAAGTCGACAAAATGCAAAGAATAAGACCACCCCACCTTCTTGTCATAGTATGAACTCAAAGAGGGAGGTTGCAACGCTTCAAGAATCATCAAAATGCCATGGATTAGCATGTGACTACTCTTGACACAAGTAACTTGGCATAACGTCCGGCCAAGTTGAAGTAATTTAAACCACTTTCTTTATGTGTGTTGATCCAAGTTTTAAACTAATTTTATTAAGCCTTTGTAGACGTCCCCGAACGTTCCGGGAGGGAATCCCGTTTTGCTCATTGGGCTTACTACAGCTCGGACTCAATGTCACGGTCCTGTATCTAATCTCGCAGAGTGCAATGCAAGACCGATGAATCATCAAAGAGTCCAAGTCCAGCAAATCGTTTTGAAAAACTGATTTTTAGAAAGAAATGCCAAATATGGACTGCTTTGCCAGATACAGAGTCGCCACCTAAATATTTTATTTTGAGGGAATTTAGGAAACCCTGACTCGTGCCTAAGGCCACGTGTCTGTCATCACCAAAGTTGCCTCGGCTTAGGAACTTGGGTACGATTGGGGAAGGTCACTTCGTGAGCACCCCGCTCGCCCGATCAAAGATCGGCCTCTACTAACCATGATATTGAGTTTTGAAAACATTATGTGCTCTTATTCCGGTTATTAGCCTAGAATTACTATGTGATGCGTACAGCATACAAGTATAGATTGGATCGCCTGAGTTGGAACAAAACATTTCATGTTTGTTTTTGAAAGCGATTTGCTACTTGCAAGTAGGCTAAAATGCGGATTTTGCCACCCTCAAGTGGGCTTAGAAAACATGATGATTTGCCACTATCTAGTGGGCTTAAAACTGCAATCAATGAATTGTTCCAATTCAGATAATCCAACATTCACCCACATGCATTCAAGCAGTTATATCACATAAGCACTTAGCCTCATGGTAAGCATGCTATCGTGGCAATCACTCACACATATGCAAGGATGCTAAAGCATAAACACTTACCGAGTACTCCAAGCCGAAGAAAGAAGCTAATTAGAAATCATGCATGGATCCTAACTATACTGTAACAACCCTCGTACTGTTTACCGATTAATAACTGATTGATTACCGATTACTGCTAAACGGAGATCGAATATGAAAAGTAATTGAACTGACTGACTTACTGAACCGACTGACTGAAATTTGAAACTAAATTGATTGCCTGTATCTGTTTGAATTGCATTGAATTGCATTTTATCTGTTTGACTGTTTGACTATCTGTCCATACTTTACGTTAAACTGCTAATTGAAGGCCTTATCGGCGGCCGAACCGGAAATCGTTTAGTGTTTCATGATCGTCATAATTTATGTGATTTTATGGTATTTATGGTATATTTATTGAAAAAGTGATTTGGTATGATTAAATTAGATTAAATGTTGATGTATGACAAAGTTAGGCTTAATTACTAGAATGCCACTTAGTGGCCCATTACCTACAAAACATATTGATCCTATTTACACTTGATCAAAAACATTTCATCAGCCCATTTTTCTTGTTCTTACCGTCCAAGAGAGCTAGTGAGAGAGAAATTGAGTCTCTTCTTGAGATTTGCTTGGAGACTTGAAGATTTGGAAGAGTAATTGCATGTTTGAGCTCCTACACCTCTAATTCAAGACCTAAGGTAGAATAACTACCCTTTTGTTTGTAATTTTGTTAGACTCTTGCATGATTTAGAGCTAAGTGAAGTCTAGAGCCAACTTATGGCTTGTAATGTTGTTTTGAAGCTCAATTGTTGCATGCATGTGCATATTGCTAAGTTTTGAGGTTACAATCCTTCATTTCTCACATGCACGTTCATGTTAGTGTTAAGGACCATGTCTTCATCTTGAATTTGAAGGAATGAGCCCATTTATGCATAAAAAGGAAGCTTTGATTTGATTTAATCACATGCATGTCACTTTGTAGCATGTTCATGCATGTTCATGAAAATTGGGTTTGAAAATGAGGTTAATTGGAACACCCTTGGGCCTTGATTTCTCAAATTGACCTTTGTAGCATGCTGTTTTATGAGTTTACTTATGTTTTCCAGAAAATTGGCCCAAGAGGATCGTATTTGGTGTGTCAAAACTTGATTTTGAGCTTGGGACTCAAATCTGGGATTTCCAGATTTTGGTCGTCCGCTCGAGCGGGGGAAGTGACGCTCGAGCGGGGAAATCGAGCATCCAGTACTTTGCACTGTTTATCAGTCCGCTCGAGCGGAGGAATGTACGCTCGAGCGGAGGACTGGGTGACACGCTCGAGCGGGCGTCGAGCGTAAATTTCACCTATCCAGTACTTTTTGGTCCGCTCGAGCGGGTAAGTTGACGCTCGAGCGGGGCCCTTTGTTGCATGTCCGTTCGAGCGGGGAAACCTGCGCTCGAGCGGGGATCTGTTTTTCTGAAAATTCTGAAAATGTTTTCTAAGTGCATATTTGCATCCTCTTTCCATCCTAGGCATTCCTAGGGCATATTTAAGGCATCTTAAAGAGGATATAGATGTAGAACCACGCCGAGGCAAATTAGGGATTAAGTTTATATCTTTCCCAACTGTGTAGCTTAGTGTGTGTTCAATCTGTAAACTGTGTAGGGTTGGCTTTCCAAGGAGACGCTCTAGCCTACTGTAGCCCAGAACTCTGTGAGTAACAATTGTGTAAAGATATGTTCAAATGATTATCTTTTGAATACTAAACTGAACTGTTTACTGAACTGATATTGATTACTGAATGAATGTATGTCCTTTATTTCTAAACTGTACTGTGGCATCCTTAGCACCTACTGTTTACTGTTACTGTTACAGAGATCTCTGTCGGTTCCCTCGTTGGAACCACTACTGTTTACTGATTGATGGCCATCATTACTATTCGGTCTTTTAAGACCTACTGTTACTGTTATGCTAATGGATGTACCACATATGACTGTTTACTGTACTGAACGACTGTTATACTGATTGAAATGAACTATTTTCATTACTGTAAGGACATTCATTCTAAACCTCTTTACGCTTTATGTTATTCACTGGGCTTTAGCTCACTGCTCATATATATATGTAGGTGTACAGGCACCGGATCAAAGCTAGAAGCGTCGGGGTAGATTCCTAGTTTTGTCAAGCCAACCAATGTGCCTCACTGCGAGGTTCCGAGCCTGCCAAGCTTAGGCTATGGGGTGTTATAGTTTCTCCCCCCTCCTGTACTGTTTTATTTACTGTATAGACTGTATAGACTGGTTAATAGGGACTTGATCCCTGTCCTGAATGTTTGTAATGTTTTGCATACTGTTCTGTACCGTATATATATGTGAATGTATGAAAAGTCTTTTGCATACAGACTATCACAGCTTATTGGGCATTGTTTATTTACTGTATTGGCTTCCGCCATGCCCCTGTACTCTGTTTTACTGTATTATTGTTAAGCAGGCCTTCGGTAATCTCGGATTACTGGCCGGTTACGGTGCTAAACCCATAGGGGCGGGTTTGGGTCGTGACATATACTGAGATGCCTAATGCAACACATACATGTATGCAACTAAGATAGGCTCGACTATTCTAAGATGGCATATGAAATGCTACAAAAATCATGTATTCAACTTGGAATTGAAATACGATGCGGTTAGTATGATGCGCCGAGCCCGATGCATGCAAAACAGATGAATGGATGCAAACATGCGAGCATAAGTATGCTAATTGAAACATGCCCTAAACTAACCATCATAAGCTAGTAAATAAAAGGGAGAAAGACGTGGGGTTGGAAGACATGCATCGCACACACGCACACTTATTACAACATTGCCCTCCTCGGAGGGTCCGAATAAATAATACACAACTGAATGAATAACGAATTACAGCTAATTATTACACAACCCTAATTAATTAATAAATTAACTAGAATAAATAAGACAGCACGCAAAACATATGAAATGGACTGCCTCAGCTTGGTCTTGAATGATAAGGAATGCATGCATGCTCGAGTCGCCTTGCCGGAAAATCCATCGCGATACCCCGATTTGCCTCTGTTTGCAACTGGTTCCAGAACACTGTACAAAACTCTAGAAGGTTGCTGACCAGTCTTTATTGCCGGTTTTCGATTTGCTGCAACAAAGAGCAAGAAAGGGGCATGGCAAAGTATTTTCAGCATATGTGTGCACGACCACTCTCCCCCTCATTGCATAAGCTCTAGGAAGTGTAGTCCTCGATCCTCGTGCCACCAATCACACATCTCAATGCATGATGGCCAAGGAGCCGAATTGCACGACTCGATGTAAAATGAATGCACATATAAACACAACAAGGCCTAAACTCCATCATGGGTAATCCGGAGTGTCGGTGACCGAAAATCGAGGCATGTTTCGTCACTTGGAGTACGAAACGTCCCTCGTTTCCCATGTTTGGACTAAACCCTACTCCAAACACTATGCAACAACTAGAATGGCATGGCATGCAAACACAATGCAACAACTAGCATGCAATCCTAAACGAAATGCAACTAAGACATGCAAACATGCAAGGAATGATATGCAAAGGTGCAACTAACATACGCAATGCTATGAACAACAAATGGCATACTCAATGCACATGAAAAAAAAAAAAAAAAACTATATAGCATACGCAATGCACACATGGAGACTAACAATGAAATGATCAAGGTATACACAATGCAATGGTCAATCATGCAACAACATGGACCAAATGGCATACACAATGCAAGATGGACTTAAACTAAAATGAATGGGCCTCAGCCACACTCAAATCAGTGGCCATACATGATGAAACGAAGCAACAACACTTATGCAAAGATACCCAAATGCAAGGGACCAAAACTAAGGCACCAAGTGCAACTCTACCAAGGCATGGCAAGCATGTAATATAGCGTACAGCAATACATTTTCCAGCTCTGAAATGACATACGAAAGGGCCCCGAATCATGCAAACACCTCACACAATGCATGCTAGATGGCCCGAATACCGAAACTAGTGAAGTGCATTACACTAGAGGTATGCAAAGCAATGCACAAATGACCAAACCAACCCCAAACAGTCCCTATGTAGGCCAAATCAGTAGCAAATATGGACTAAAATGATGGCTTGAAATGGATAAAAGTGAAGCTCATGCAATGGCCCATAAATGAGGTATTTAAGCACAACTCTCAAACACATCTAAGGAGTGGAAAACATGGGAACATGGCAACCTTATATGCTCTGAAATGTCATACAAAATGATGCTAAGACATGGATACACCTCAACATAAGCATGCAATAGGCTTCAAAACTCAAGGCTAGGCAAGGGTATTGCACTACAACCATGCATAGCAAGCATCATTCGACCATGAGGCATTAAAATAGAGCTAAGTTAGTCCAAAAAATACACAAAATCAGTTTAAGGCATGGCCAAAAGTGCTAGAATCAAGGACCAAAACAACATGCAATGTGAGCTAGTGAAGAGGATTTACACTACAAGCATGTGAGGCATTCAAGAGGTCACTAAACCAGAAAAATTCAAAGGTATGACATGCCAAATAAAGCCCAAAAACTCACTGAAACATGGTCTATGCATGAAAGAATGAGATGCTCCTTTGATATGCTATGAAGAGGGTTACTCTACACATGCAAGAGGGACACCTAATATGGAAAAAATAGCTCTAGAAAGAGCTCATGCAGGTCCTAAAACACCAAAAATTGCCTGAAACATGGCTTGAAAGCATGCACACATGGGCTCCCTTGTTAGGCCAAATATGCTAGAAAACAAGACAAGGGGTGAGAGGGTCACCCCTCTCTGATTTTGGTGCTCAAAACAGCATGCTAGCCACTGAAAATCCACTGGATTTTAGTGGCTAAGAGACCAAACAAAGGTCAATGCAAAGGCCCTAAGGCATGGCTCAAAATAAGATGAAATGAAGCATTCAAGGGGGTAGATGACTCCCAACAGAAAAATGGTCTTAAACAAACATGTTAAGGACCTCAAAATAAAACTTTTTCCAGTTTACACCAAAGCTCGAAAATGCTTGCAAGTATGTCTAAAAGAGGGAGCAAAATAAAGCTTAAAAGAGGGAATAGTGTGTTACCCTTGAAACTCAACAACTCCAGCAGCTTCTGGACCAAAGATGTAGCTCCTCAATCTTTGAAAAAGGACTCCAAGAAGCTTAGGTTGGTGTTGGAGGTGTGTGACTTCAAAGTGGTGTGCAAAGGGGCCAAGAACACTACACTTTTTCAAGGCTCAAATGAAGAGATACAAAGAGAGATATAGTGTATGCCTCTAACCAAAATCTGAACCCTCTACAAGGAAGGCAAGGCCCTCCTTTATAGAGCCAAGGGTCTAAAGCTTCTTCAAGAAGCTTAAAACCAAGTTTAAACATCCTCCATACACGTGTATGGAGGATGCAATCTGTGGCTTCCAGCTGGCAGAGCTGGCACCAACTCAGTGAGACAAAAAAGGAGAAAGCTGGCCGACCAGTTCAGGTCTTTTAACCCTTTTGACCCTGGTCGGCCGACCACTCCCCCTGGTCGGCCGACCAGGGTCAAAAGGGTCAGGTGGTCAGCCTGCTCCTAGGGTGGTCTCCAAGCTGAAAGCAAGCTAGTGGTGTGGTGGGAGACTTGCAAAAGTGGCTCAAAAACCAAGGAGACCAGCTTCCTGACAAGAAAACCGACCGGCGGGAGAAGAGATGGTCTCCAAGAGAAAAGGTGGTCTCCCACCCTTGTACCACCTTCCAAACAATGAAAATAGGGTCCACACCAAAAATGAACCAAGACGGATGCAAAACGAGGGTTCAGGGGCCAAAACGCGCAGCCAGGTGCCCCGAAAACTGATTGTTAAGCATCAAAAGTGGCGCGCGACCACGAAGGTGGTCTCCCGGGCCACAGTGTCCCTCTAGACAGAGGAAACAAGGTGTGTGCCAAAAATCGGAGCCAGCAGAGAAGGTTAAGCAGTCCTGAACCGAAGCGCACGGCCAACGGCTCCAAAAATCGGAAACTGGTCTCCAAACGGGAACAGTGGCCTACGACCACGAAAAGTAGCCTACGGTCACTGAGAGATGGTCTACGAGACCTCTCCCTCCCTTCGGGAAGAGAAAACAGAACCTGGTTTGCAAACCGAGGCAAAGCACAAAAGGGGTCCGAGGTCCGGAGGCAAGGCTCTCAGCCGAGACTCTGAAACCTCAAAACGAGCACAACATGCGCAATCACCGAGCGCTCAATCGATGATGTCTGAGTCTTAAGGTCAGTAAAAAATGGGGTGTCTACAGCCTTGCCATTCTTTAGTCCATTTGTCCATGGTGATGTTAAAGTCCTCTAAATAAGAAGTAATGTCAAACAAGAGGTTCTTCTAAAGCATGAGAGAAAGACTATACCGTTGGCAATGAATCTTCGAAAAGATTAAGCCATTAAGTAAGAGTCTCTCTTACATGTTTTGAGCAACCTCAATCGGTTGAAATCATTCTCAAGCATGAAAGAGATGGATGGTGGATTGATTGTTTAAACTTAGACTCTTAAACATGGAAATGAATTGAAGAAAAGCTAGAATAACATGCAACAAGCTGTGTATGCTAACTTATGAGACAACAAATGAACTAAACAAAGCATGAACCAATGTAAAAGGCTTGGACAGCCCCAAAAACAGCCCTTAACATATGAAAAATAGAGGCTAAAAGTTAATGAAAATAGCCTAAAAAGCTAGACAATAAAGAAAAGAATGAAGGCTAGTAACCCCTCCACTTTTGAAACTTCAAAACATGATTTTTGGCCCTTTGAAAACTTTGAAAATCAGTGTAGATATCAAAGAAAAAGAATGGAAAATGAAGGGTTTGAGCTATGGGTAAAGGTGTAGAAAGAGCAAGCTCTCTACCCTTTTGGTAGCTCTTCAAATTATGAAGCAAATGGAAGAAATGAAAGCAAGAGAGAAGAAAACAAGCTTATACCTTTCAAGGGGTATGCTTGTTGTTTGTGATCCAAACTTGGTTTCGACCCACTCTCAAGCTTGAATTATGCTTCTCCAAGATCAACCAAGACTCTAAGGTAGTGAGACAAGGTTGTATATGGAGTATAGAGATGATACAAGGAAGCTAGGTTAGCTCAAAGGTTGCTTGCAATGGAAGAAGGAGAAGGGAGGAGCTCTCAAGGTGTATATAGGCTTTCTAAATTTTGTTCAACCTCAAAACAATCACACAACTTCGTTTTTATAGAATTCGAGCTCAAAAGTGATAAATATCTTCAAAAATGAACAACTAGCGGGCTCCCGCCCAGAATAGTGTTTTTCGCCACCAAGGGCCAACCGGTCATCACTGATGCACGGCCGGGCTTTGATGCCCTCCTCTGTTTTTTTTATTCAAATTTAACTCAGAGTGGAAAATGGCCCAAAAATGAAACTCATAGGTTCAAACAAGGTAAATGTTGAAGATTTAAGGTTATTTTGAGAGCTTGATTGAATACGAATCGCTGCGAATTCACAATTCAACCTTCATCATCGAGTGTATCGAACCAAGCACCTAAATCTTGCGGGCAGTCAAAAATGGGGTGTCTACAACCATCAACCTCTGCTCCTCAATTAATTCATCCAGCCCAACGCTAGCGCCGACGCCGAGCTCCTGTAAACGTCCCTGCAGGCAAAACTAGAAGGTCTTGACTTCTCGAAAATCGACCCTTCAAACCCCCCTCATTGCCCTTCCAACTATTCATTTTGGTACCAAGGTTACCATCATTGCAACAGCTAACGAGATGGGCCGCAAATCAGCCATCGTTGAAGATCTTCTTGCTAACATCCCTGGGGTAGTGGTTGTTTAGTCCTCCTCTTCTCTATCCTAGTCCAAGCAAAAGCCTAAGAGGGTAAAGAAGGCTAAGGCCAAGGCAGCAGTGACTCAGGTCACCTCTGAGGACACTTGTCAATCTCCAAGTTGGTCGAGATTAAGACATGCTTAACTGCCATTGAAAAAAGGTCAGCTAAGGCCGAAACTCCAAAAACCCCACCAACAAAAAATCCAAAGTATGACTGCCCATAGGGTAACAGCAGCTTCCCGCGCGATCAGACTTGGGCGCCCGAGGTCATGGTTGGAGTCTGGCCTTTGACAGCTGGCGACAGTGCGATTGAGAACGTTGAGGTTGGCGCTGCCCTGTTAATGGTTTTCCTCCTCCCAATAGACATGAACCATATGGCTGATCTCCATAAATACGAGAACTTCGGCCTAATGATGCAGCACTTGGTCTTGGTAAGTTTCCTGCTGCACTTTTTTTAAAGCTTTCCAATACTTAACTAAAATTCTACTAATCTGTTTTATTTCTTGCAGGTCATCCAGCATGCACACTCGCACACGGTCAAGATTGAGATAACGAGGAAAGAGTTGGTGAATAAAACCTAAGAGGCTGCTAAGCTCCTTTCTTCACTGAATAAAGCCGAGGCTAGCAACAGAAATTTCATGGACCAGGCCAAGGCTGCCAAGGTTGTGCTAGGCCAAGCCGAGGCCAAAGCTGAAGCTGCTGAGGCTATTACCGAGGCTGCCAAGGCCGATGTTGAGGTTGCCAAGGCTAAGGCAGGAGAATTCGAGGCCAAGCTCATCGAGGCTCTTAATTCGAAGGTGGCCGAGGTCAAAGCGGCCGATGAGAAGTCTTTTGAAGAAGGCTAAGCCGCCGTCCAAGATCAATATAAAGGACAAGTCAACTTAGCCTGCAATAGGGGTTTCCAGTTGGGCTGGGTGGTTGCTCTTGATAAGTTGGTGGTGCCCCTTGATTCGCCACTCTAAAATCTTACCAAATTATCAATTCCTTTCCCAACTTCTCAGGATGCATCCGACGCCTAGGTCGACGAAGAGGAAGAGGTAGAGGCCGAGGAAGAGACTAGTACCCAGGTCGAGGTTGCTGTTGTGGCCAAGTCCCCAACCCTTAACGATCAATCCCTGGATTTGACCGGAGAGGATGAGGACCAGGTTCCAAAAGACACCTCCACTGGGAAACTTACTTCTGAGGCCGAGATCGCTTCAGCCGAGAAGAGTCTAGACCAAATTTTACTCGAAATCGATCCCGAAATCCAAGCTGAAAGGTCTGCCCAGCTACCTGCCGAGGCTAAAACAATGCCTATCACCGAGGTAGAGCAGGCTGAGGAAAATGTTAGGGATGCAAGTACTTAGGATTTTCTACTCTTTGTACTTTTTCTTTTTTACTTTTAACCAGTTGTAACATTGTATCTGAACAAGCAATCTTCTAGGCCAAGCCGAAGTGCCTTTTTGTCTTTAAAACAATTTCTTCTATGAATGCATGGTTTCTTTTGGCTAAGTGTTGAATGCTATTTTCATTCATGTTTACTGCTTTTCTCTTTATGCCTTGCGTGCTTTCCATACTTAGAATATTTTTCTACTTCTTCCAAGTTTATTCTATGAAATCACTTCGGTTTAGAACATATCATATAAGTATTACATCGGAGTTATCCTTAGTTAGCCACCTCGGATTTAAACCTTGACTGTTTTTCTCAACCAACACTTAACAAGTGTTGCTTCCTTACTTGTACTTGTTGTCTTCTAGCCTTTCCAACCTTTTCAAGCTTGACTGCTTGGTTGGATATCTCGGGTAATAAATTCCTCGGATACCCCTTTCTTTATTACCTCAGCTAACTTCAACTTGTAAATTACTCTAAAATTTCACACGTGTCAAGCCCATTCTAATTGTAAATTCGTCTAAAATTTTCAACAAGTACCAAGCCTTCAAGCTTATTTATCACTCCTATTCCCTACCCCCTAATGTGAACCTAAGTACCCTTTAAGTTCACATTAAGCATGCGTCAGATTCAAACAAAGACTAGCTGAAGTGTTCAACCTTGGTTTCTCTATTAATCTAATTAGAGCAAACTTAGTTCAATTTGGCCAACATGGCCAGTCTGTTTTTATTCAACTTAGTTTAACTCTACCGATATGGAAAGTCTAAGTTACTCATCATGTTTCAATTAGAAACATTATCAACTTTGTTCAACTCTATCATACGCAAGTATAATTCAACTCTGCCATATAACAAGTCTAAGTTACTCATCATGTTTCAATCAGAAACATTATCAACTTAGTTCAACTCTATCATATACAAATATAGTTCAACTTGTAAATTACTCTAAAATTTCACACGTGTCAAGCGCATTCTAACTATAAATTCGTTTAAAAATTTCAACAAGTACCAAGCCTTCAAGCTTATTTATCACTCCTATTCCCTACAGCCTAATGTGAACCTAAGTACCCCTTAAGTTCACATTAAGCATGCGTCAAATTCAAACAAAGACTAGTTGAAGTGTTCAACCTTGGTTTCTCTATTAATCTAATTAGAGCAAACTTAGTTCAATTTGGCCGACATGGCCAGTCTGTTTTTATTCAACTTAGTTTAACTCTGCCGATATGGCAAGTCTAAGTTACTCATCATGTTTCAATTAGAAACATTATCAACTTTGTTCAACTCTATCATATGCAAATATAATTCAACTCTGCCATATAACAAGTCTAAGTTACTCATCATATTTCAATCAGAAACATTATCAACTTAGTTCAACTCTATCATATGCAAGTATAATTCAACTCTGCTATATAACAAGTTTAAGTTACTCATCATGTTTCAATCAGAAACATCATCAACTTAGTTCAACTCTATCATATGTAAGTATAATTAAACTCTGTCATATAACAAGTCTAAGTTGCTCATCATGTTTCAATCAGAAACCTCATCATAAGACTATTTCAGTCCTATCAAACAAGTGTCAACAATAATATATGAAAACAAAATCGAGCTAACGTTTTATTAAAGCTTCGGCTAATAAATTACATAAATCTCAAAAGGCTAATGATAAAAAAAAACTTCAAATTGTAAGTGTTCCAAGGTCTTGTCAACTCTTTGCCATCATTGTCTTCAAGCCGATATGCTCTATTGTAGGCAACCGAGATGATCAGTAAGGTCCTTCCCAGTTTGGGCTAAGTTTGCCTCCCTAAGATCCTTCTTCTTGCCGGCAACTTTTCTTAGGACCAAGTCCCCAATCTTGAACTCTCTTGGGTTGACTTTCTTGTTGTAAGCCCTAGCAAGCTACTGCTGATATGCCCCCATCTGAATTTATGCTTTCTCTCTTCTCTTTTCTACTAGGTCCAGATCTCAGGCCAAGTATGCTTCATTGGTCCCATTCTCCACTTCCTGGGTTCTGATTCCAGGGATGCTGACCTCCAGTGGGATAACTGCTTCAGTGCCATAAGCCATGGCAAAAGGTGATTCGCTAGTAAATCTTCTCGGCGTAGGCCAATATGCCCAAAGCACATTGGGCAATTCTTCCACCCATTTTCCTTTGTCTGCTTCTAGCCTCTTCTTGATCCCATCCTTGATGGTTTTGTTGGATGCTTCTGCCTGGCCATTACTCTAGGGGAAACTATGTGTAGAGTAATAGTTCTTAATTTTGTACTTGGCACAAAAGCTTTTAATCAGCTTACAATCAAATTGGGTGCCATTATTCGCTATGATAGCTCTTGGAATCCCAAACCCGATGATTATGTTCTTCCAGATGAAATTTTTCACATCAATCTCTCAAATTTTCGCAAGGGGCTCAGCCTCTTCCCATTTTGTGAAGTAGTCAGTTGCTACTAGTAGGAACTTCCTTTGTCTAGTTGCCTAGGGCAACTGCCCAACAAGATCTATACCCCACTGGGCAAATGGCTAAGGATTGGATACTGGGTTCAAATCTGTTGCTGGCTGATGTATCAAAGGTGCAAACCTTTGACACTTTTTACACTTCCTGACATAGGCCTCAACATCCTTCTGCATGTAGGGCCACCAATACCCCTAAGTTATGGCTCTATGAGCAAGTGATATGACTCTAGCATGGCTTCCACAAACCCCTTCATGGATCTCATATAAGAAGTCCTCTACCTGAGGGGGATGCACACACCGAAGTAGAGGTCCGGTGAAGGATCTTCTGTATAAGTGGCCTTCTGTTGATAGGCAAAACCTGACCGACTTCAGCCTGGTCTTATGTGCCTCTCTTCTGTCATCTGACAACTTGTCATCCCTAAGGAATATCACTATTACATCTATCTAGTTTGGACCCATTTCTATGAACATTGCCTCATATTCTGTTATCTAAGGTTCCACACTTAGTCCTGTTAAATAGTCAACCATGATTGTTCTTGGCTCCCTTAACTTTATTGCACTAGCCAGGTTAGCCAGGGCATCGGCATGACTGTTATCATCTCGGCTAACTTGTTGTAGCCGAAAATCTTGGAACGATGCTAACAACTTGACAACCTCTTTGACATAGGCTATCATTTTTTCATCTCAGGCTGCATACTCGTCCATTGCTTGATTCACAATAAGTTGGGAGTCACAATAGATTACCACCTAATCAGCTTCTATGGCTACTACGAGCCTTAGTCCTGCAATTAGTTGTGACACCCTAAATAAATATCACATATATATATATATATATAATTTGATGTGTATATTGAATGGTTGATAAAGTGAAATGTTAAAAATAAAAAAAATAGGATATACACGGCCTAGCACCACCCTAGCACATAGGGTGGTGAATATGCATATTTAGCTAGGATAAGCACCTGGATAAGTCATCTAGGGAAGAAGCAGATGGCAAATGGTTTGAGTGACACGTGGTGGCAAAATTTACCACATGACTGTGTACATTACCCTTATAAATAGTGAGTCACTAAGCTTCGGAAAGAAACAAGAAAGAGATACATAGATTCAAAACAAGTACAGTATACTAGTAAGCAATAATAGGGAAATAAAGGCTAAGGGTTGATAATAAAGTGAGTAATATTATACATTGAGTCACCATAATATATTTTACGAATGTTTTGAGTTACCACGAATTATTTTATATAATTTATGTTTTATGGTTATATTAATGCTTCAATTACGTGGATTATTTTCTAAACTCTATTGTCTTAAATTGAAACTCATTGATATGTTTTTTTAAATTTTAGAAAATATTTGACAATGATTTTATAAACATTTGTCTTGAATAAGTACCACCACGGAGGTCTCATGCCTTGGGGACTTAAATAATTACTGGCCCTCTGAATTGTCACTTTAGTGACCCTTTGACAGTCCCATGCCTTGGGGGACTTAAATAACTTTTGGCCCTCTGATTAGTCACTTCGTGACCCTTTATCTGTCATGGATCCATTAACCCTCTGTTCTGTTCTGTACCGTGGTTATAATTATTTTATTTATATGATTTTGTGTTATACGTCTGTTATTAAAAATAATTTATTCAAACCAACCTATTCATCGTTTAGCCTAAATAATTATCCATGCTGATTTTATACCCTCACGCTCTCAGTATAATATTTCTCATTCTGTCATGTGCTTATAGCTGTTAAAACCCCTCTAAGGTGAAGAAATTTAAAGAATGATGGTTTCACCCCTGTAGATCAGAACCTCAAATTTGATATGGATATCATGTTTTTTTTTTTCTTGTAATCATTATCTGACTGATGTTACATCATTACATAAATAATAATTTCTATGTACGCTTTAGATATTTATCTACATCTTTTATTTTAATCCGCTGCATTATTTAATTTAATTACTTGGAATTAATCTAAGAAATTTTAGAATTAGCTAGTAGCGAATCCAGCCCTGGTCACTGGGATGGGTCATAAAGTTAGTGCATCAAACTCTACTTCATTGTTTGAGGTCTTGAACCCCAAACAGATTGATTGCTCTATCATTCGCCCATTCAGCGATATCAAAACCACCCCTGCCCCTGCTCTTGCTCCTTGTCAGTTTCAAACTTCTGTCGACAAACAGGCGGAAGAAGTTGCCGATGTAGATATCGTAAGGTTTCGATTTTTCTACCTTCTTCTACTCTGCTAGTGTGGGGTTTCTTAACCCCAACTGGGTGTCTTCCTATTCCCTGGACACCCTAAGCCACGGCTCAACGAAGCCCGGCGTGGGATGGCACCAAGGGTGAACTCGGTCACAAAGTCGGCCAAGATCTGGCCCTTGATTGCTGTTTTTGGCCAGAACTCCAAGTCGTATTAGCCCAGCACTACCGCCCATCTGGCTACTCTTCTTGTTAGATCCCCATGCTGCAACAGGGACTTCAAAGGATGCTCAGTCAGCACCACCATTTTGTGAGCTTAGAAGTAGTGATTTAGTTTTTTAGAGGCCATCACCAAGGCTAACGTTAATTTCTCTAAGGGCAGGTACCTAGTCTCTGCAACTTACTAGAGTTTTACTCACATAGTAAACTGCCTTCTGCTCTCCCTCCTCTTCTCGAATTACAGCTGCGCTTACTGCGTGCTCTGAAACTGCCAAGTATAGGAACAATTCCTCTCCTAGCACTAGAGTTGACAAAACCGGTGATGTTGTCAATTACTTTTTCAAGTCGGCCAGGACGACCTCGCATTTTTCTGTCCATAAAACTCAGTAGCCTTCTTTAGCAAACTAAAAAATGGTTTGCACTTGTCCGAGCTACGGCTAATGAACTTATTCAGGGCTGCAGCTTTTCCAATTAATATTTGTACTTGCTTGGCTAATGTCGGGCTCTTCTAGTCTAGGATGGCCTTGATCCGATCTGGGCTTGCTTCAATGCCCCTTCTAGTGACCAAGTATCCTAGAAACTTACTGGACCCAACTCCAAATGCACATTTTGAAGCATTGAGTTAGAGCCGATATGTTCTTAGGATGTCAAAGATTGCCTTCAAGTCGACCAGGTAGTTCTCAGGTTCTTTGATCTTCAGGACCATATCATCAATGTAGACCTCTACCGTCCTGCCAATCAGATGTTTAATCATCTTGGTTACTAGCCTCTGGTAGGTTGCCCTTACATTCTTCAACCCGAAAGGCATCACTCTGTAGCAGTAAAGCCCTTTTGGGGTGATGAATGTGGTTGGGGGATACATTGCAATCTGATGGTACCCCATGTAAGCATCCAGGAAGCTCATCCTCCCATGTCCTGAAGTAGTATCACTAGTTGGTCAATTTAGGCAGGGGGAAACTATCCTTGGGACAAGCTTTATTCAGGCTGGTGAAGTCAACGCAGACCCTTCACTTCACATTCTTCTTTTTCACAACTACTATATTGGACAACCAGATAGGGTAGTTCACCTCCCTGATGGCCTAGGCTTCCAGCAGTTTATCGACTTCCTCCTCAACGGCCTCCACATGCAATAATGTCGGCCTTCTTGACAGGTTTAGCCGACCTATCCACATTGAGTCTATGACATGTGACCTCGGGGTCAATGCCAAGCATCTCATAGGGCGTCTAGGCAAACACTTCTATGTTTGCTCACAGGAATGCCTCCAACTCCTTTTCCTCTTCCTCGGCTAAGCCAGAGCTGAAAGAAAGAAACATTCCTCATCTCCTTCCTGGATCAAGATCTTCTTCAAAGCCTCCTCATTTTGTCGGCTGGTTCTTTATCGACATCTTCTAGGACCTCATTGTCCTCGTCTTCTATTTCTACTGTCTCTGCTTCTCACACAGTGCAGGTGGACTTCATTGCTGCCATGGAGTAATTTTTTGCCTGCACCTGATCTCTTCTAACTTCTTCAATCCCCTACTCCGTTGGAAACCACAACAGCTGGTGCAGTGTTGAGGGTACATCCCTCATTGCGTGTAGCCACGGTCTTCTTAAAATAGCATTATAAGGGGAGGGGGTGTCGATTACCGTGAATTCTACGTTTACCTTCTTGGTGCCTGCTTGCACCTCCAAATTTGTTACTCCGAGAGGGCATGTCGGCGTCCCATTGAATCCAAGCATCGGGCTGTTGGACTTTTCTAAATCATCTGGATAAAGGCCTAGTTCCTTGTAACATCTAACATACATGATGTCACAAGAACTACCTTGGCCAATCAATATACGCCTTACTTGGCAGTCGCCAAGCTTTAGAGTCATCACCAGAGCATTGTTGTGTAGATGTTGTACCATGTCTAAATCGACTTCAGTAAAAAAACTGTCGGTCCCTGATATTCGTGCATTCTAGGCTTCTTTTGTTGAACCTGGTATATGTGCTATAAGTGTTTTACTCTCTGTGTTTCCCCCCTAACTTCGTTCTTATTCACTCTCAAGTGAATCATATTGATCACTTAGGGTCTATCTGCTTGTTGCGGTGGCGGTGGTGAAGGCGATGCTGCCGCTGCTAGGGGAAACCTTGCATGCTCTTCCCTTGTTCTGGCCTCGTCCACCAAGTCTCTCAAATGACCTTGTCTGACCAAGTCCTCCAAGTGTGTTTTCAAGGCCCTACATCCTTATGTAAAATGCCCATCCTCATTGTGATAAGTGCAGTGCTTCCCAATACTCCTCCCCATAAACTCGCCGTGAACTTTCTCTGGCGCTTTGTAATATGTTGGTTCCTGATCCTCTCCAGAACCTTATGGATTGGGATCCTGAATACAGTAGTAACTGCCTACGCAGCTCTTAATCCGACCTCCTGCCTGTTAACTGTGGTATTACCTCAGCCTCGCTTCGACGAGCCGTTTTTCTTCTCCTGCTTCTACACTTTGACTCCTGGTGTCCTCTTCTGCCCTGGCATATTTCTCTATTCGTGCCATGAGCTCTTCCATACTTTTTGGCAGAGTTTTCGCCAAAGATTTTCAGAGAGGGCAGTTATTCTCCAGGCTGTTTTTAAATGAAACGACTGCCAGCTCCTGGTTACATGCCGGTATTTGGTTGAACACCTCGTAATATCGTTTGGCATAAGCCCTAAGGCTCTCATTCTTGCTAATTTTCAAAGCTAGCATGGAGTCCACCCTTAATGGCTGTAGCTTGTTCGTAACAAACTTGGCCACAAACATCTCGGCCAAACCTTCCCAACTTTTCATAGTTCCTTTCGGCAACTTATGAACCAATCCGATGCAATCTCCCCAAGGTCGAGGGAAACACTTTTTACAACAACTGCTCATGCCCTATCCATAATACCATTGAATTTAAATATAAACCAACATGAATGTTCGGGTCAGTCTTACCGTCATAAATCTGAAACCTCGGAATGTGAAATCTCTTTGGGATTTCGAATGTATCCAGCTTTGCCGAAAACGGTGTCCTCGGTTTGACAGGGGATATGACCTCGGCGTTATGTTGCTTCTCTCTGGAGGTAGTTTCTCAAATCTTTCTTCTCTCATCTGAGAGCTCGATTATCAACGAATTTTAGCCTTTTTGGGGCACTGCTCCCAGTGTCATTATTTGTCCTCTTGGACTTCCTCACGTCTACTACATCAAAACAAAGTTCTTTCCCTTGGATACGCCGAGGTTCCCTGGTGTAAGTCCCCTTTGTTTGTGCTGTCTTCTATAACTGTCCTCATACCAATTCAGTGTGACCGACATCCCGTGATGGCCGATGTAAGCATTCTTTTTCTCTACCATGCTGTGGGTGTGTACCCCTGTTCCGTAAATGCTAATTGGTCCCTAATACGTATGTGATTATATGTTTTGATATGATTTTTGTGTGTCATTATGTGGATATATGCGATTTTGGAATTCTACCTGTTCACCGTAGGAATATCTGTTTGAATAATCTGCTTTGGAAATTAAATTGAGGGCCTTATCGGCCACAGAACCTGAAATTGATTACACCATTGTGATTGGCATAATTTTTAGAGCTTACAGTGAAATTTAATTGAAAAATTGATTCGGGTCAGATTAAATCGATTAAATTGGTGGATTAGTACCAATTGCCTTATTATTATTATATTGACTTAGTGGACTTGATGTATTTGAGCACTACACCTCATTTCTCTCCTTTAGCTCATTTTGACTAATTCTTGGACTCAATTTGAGAGAGAGAGCCGACTATAGAGAGGGAGAAAGAGGGATTGTGCAATTGTGGTCTTGAAACTTGGAGGTTGGAAGTCTAATTCAAGATTTAATCATAGATTGTGAGAATCAAGCTCCTAGGTGAGTGTAGACGTCCCCCGAACGCCCCGGGAGGTGTTAAGTCCCGTTCTGTTCATATTGGAGTCACTACAATTCAAGGACTCAAATGTCACGGTTCTAATCCTGAACCAAAGAGTCCAAATCCGGCAAATCGTTTTGAGAAAACTGATTTTTGAAAGAAGTGCCAAACATGGACTGCTTTGCCAGATAACAGAGTCGCCACCTAAATATTTTTAAAATGGGAAATTTAGGAAACCCTGACTCGGTGCCAAAGCCACGTGTCCGTCATCACAAAGTTGGCTCGGGAACTTGGGTACGATTGGGGAAGGTCACATCGTGAGCACCCCCGCTCGCCCGGTCAAGACCGGCCTCTACTAACCATGATATCTGTTTTTGAAAACATTGTGAGTTCTTATTCCGGTTATTAGCCTAGGTTACTATGTGATGCTCGCAGCAAACAAGTATAGACCGGGTCGCCTGAATTGGAACAAAACATTTCATGTTTGTTTATTTGAAAATGGTTTGATGGTGCTACCCGCAGGTAGGCTAAGACGCGGATTTGCCACCCTCAGGTGGGCTTAGAAAACATGATTTTGCCACTATCTAGTGGCTTAAAACAAACATTTGACGAATTGTCCCAATTCAAGTAACTCAACCTCCACCCACAGGCATTCAAGGCAGTTATATCACATAAGCACGTAGCCTCATGGTAAGCATGCTATCATGGCAGCACTCACACGCATGCAAGGATGCTAAAGCATAAAACTTACCGAGTACTCCAAGCCAAAAACAGAAACTTATTAGAAATCATGCATGATCCTAATTATACAGAAATGCCTAATGCAACACATGCAATAATGCAACTATAGCAGGCTCGACTGTCCTAAACATGGGATATGGAATGCTACAGCTAACATGTATTCAATTTGGAATTTGAAATACCAATGCAGTTTGTATGATGCGCCGAGCCCGGTGCATGCAAAACAGATGAATGATGCAAACATGCTTTCATACTGTATGCTAATTGAAATATGCCCTATATCTAACCATCGTAAGTGGGTAAATAAAAGGGAAGAAAGACGTGGGGTTGGAAGACATACATCACACACACGCACACTTATTACAGTTATGCCCTCGCGCAGAGGGTCCGAATAAATAATAATACAGTCCGAAATAAAAGAAGAATAATACAGATTTCTAAGTAATTAACAATTTAAACTAAGAAAGCTGTAAATCGGTTTGCAAGCCGGGGGCTGCCTCGCTTCTGATGAATACTGCATTTTGGCTGCCTTGCGCAGAAATCCACTGGAATGCCCGATTTAGCCTCTGTTCGCAGTGTTTCTTGAAATGCGTGCCCGACTTTGAAAAGTTGCTGATTCCTTATCTTGCTGCAACAGAGAGCAGGAAAAGGACATAGCAATGTATTTCACAAATATATGCATGCCTCGATCCTCGTGCCACCAATCACGCATACCGATGCATGATGGCCGAGGAGTCGGATTGCACAACTCAATATAGGGTGCAATGCAGATGAATGCTACAACAAAACCTAACTCCATCATGGGTAATCCGGAGTGTCGGTGACTTGGGAATCGAGACCTGTTCCGTGAAACGTGCCTCGTTTCCCGTGCCCGGGCTAACTCCTATCCCGAACACGATGCAATATGCATGATATGTATGAAATGCAGCTAATATACAATTCTAGCATGCACAATGCTGTGAGAATGAGATGAAAATGAGATGCCTCGAAAAGCGTGCACGCGGGCACGCAAACCGAGGCGATGATGTGAAATGCAAAACGGATAAAATCGAAGTGCCTCGAAATGTGTGCCCACAGGCACGCACACCGAGGCGATGATGAAATGGAAATCAGATAAAACCGAAGTGCCTCGAAATGTGTGCCCACAGGCACGCACACTGAGGCGATGATATGAAGTGGAAATCGGATAAAACCGAAATGCCTCGAAATGTGTGCCCACAGGCACGCACACCGAGGCGATGATATGGAGTGGAAATCGGATAAAACCGAAGTGCCTCGAAATGTGTGCCCACAGGCACGCACACCGAGGCGATGATATGAAGTGGAAATCGATAAAAACCGAAGTGCCTCGAAATGTGTGCCCACAGGCACGCACACCGAAGCGATGATATGAAGTGGAAATCGGATAAAACCGAAATGCCTCGAATGTGTACCCACAGGCACGCACACCGAGGCGATGATATGAAGTGGAAATCGGATAAAACTAAAATGCCTCGAAATGTGTGCCCACAGGCACGCACACCGAGGCGATGATATGAAGTGGAAATCGGATAAAACTGAAATGCCTCGAAATGTGTGCCCACAGGCACGCACACCGAGGCGATGATAAAATGAGAAATCAAATGGCATACAGAATGCTACGATGGGCTTACACCAACATGGGAGAGCCTCAGCTCACTCACATAGGAGGCCGTCGGATAAGAATGAAGAGCCTCGAAGTGCGTGCCCACAGGCACGTAAACCAAGACAATGATAAAATGAGATGGAAATGCAAATTGGGCTTATACTGACATGAGTGGACCTCAGCCACACTCACATCAGATGCCGTCGAATAAAACAGAGGTGCCTCGAAGTGCGTACCCATAGGCACGCAAACCGAGGCATGGCCGAAGGCATGAAATAGCACGGGAAATGACATGCAAGCATGCAAACCAAATTTCAGCACTTAAATAAAGGGGAAAACAGTCCCGAAATGATACGAAATGACAATCAATGCATGAAATCATCCAGAAATGTGATTCTAAGTACCCGAAATGGCCTACGGCTATGCTAAACATGCAAAATTGATACATGAAAGCAAAAAAGTAGCAAGGCAGCCCCAAATATGGCATTTTTTCAGTACAAAGCAAGGCTAAACAAGAACCACAAGCATGGCAAATTTAGCATGCAAAAACGGGGAAAAAGAGAGGAATTACAAAGCAAGTAGTATGTACAATGCTCAAACCAGAAAAATCAGTTCTACAAAATTGAAGAGGGGCCAAAAACATGCATATTTACAGTAGATGAGATCCTCTAATTCAGTGTGTGGATATGCTCAAAATGGCATGCAAAAATGAGCCATAAGGGCTACAACATGAGGTACCATAAGCAAGCATCAAACAACTTTGGACCCTTGACAAAGTATGAAGAATAAGCCAAAACAAGACACTTTATAAGCCTGATGAAGGCTGAAATCCGAAATTAAGCAAGCCTAACAAAGCATGCAATTTTACGGTAAATTGAAGGATTACAAAACAAGTACCAAAACCAGTCATCAAATGGTCTAAGACCCTTAACAAAGAATGAATAATGGACAAAATAAGGCACTCTCTAAGCCTGATGAAGGCTGAAATCCGAATCATGGTGAGCTTAAAAATGCATGCAAAATGGGAGTGGAACAAGAATTCAAAGCAAGTGATATGTAGAGCAAGAAAACCAGGTTGAGCCCTTCTTCAATGTTTAAGAGGGGCTCAAAATAAGCACAATCACAGTATGTTACAAGTTCCAACTCAGATCACAAATAGGCCAAAACAATCATGCAATTTTACGGTAAAATGGAAGCATTTCAAAGGAAGTGCATGACAGAGAAGTCAAAAATGGTTGAGCCCTTCTTCAATGTTGAAGAGGGGCTTAAAATAAGCCTATTCACAGTATATAGTATACTCGAAATCAGATCACTCAAAAGCTAAACAAAGCATGCAATTTAATGGCCTAAAGAGTGATATTGAAGCAAGTGTATGAAGGAGACACCAAACAGGGTTGAGACCTTCTACAATGTTGTAGAGGGGCTCAAAATAAGCACAAAACCAGAAGGGGTCAGAACCCAAAACAGATCACAGGCAGGGTAAAACTTTGAAGCAAAATAATGCTAGAAAAAGGGAAATGGGGACTTACCCTTGAAGATCAAGTTTTTGCTACCTCTTGCCTTGATGAAAGTTTCTTCTTAGCCTCTGAGGAACCTCTTCTTGCTGCTGGAATGGAAGTGGGAATGGTAGGGCTTAGGGTTGGTGAAGGATTGGCCTAGGGACTCAAAGGTTTTTTGAACTTTGGCTATGGAAAATGAAGGTTTTTGAAGGAGAGCTCTTAAGGTCAAATTTTGTAACCTCAACCAAGGAGGAGGCAAGCCTTCAAATAGGGAAGAAAATGTGTAAAAGAGGAGGGAATTGCATCCAAGTATTCCCTCCCAAAATATCCCCCGGATGCTGGGATATTTTGCCAAAATATCCGGACAGCTGGAAAGGGCTGGAAAGCAGAAAGCTGGCCGGCCAGGGAACTTTCTGGGAGGTGGCCGGCCGGCCACCCCACCTGGTCGGCCAGCACTCACCCTGGCGGCCGGCCATGGTCCAAAAACGAAGATGAAAATTGCTGGCCGACCACCATGCAAAGGTGTCCTCCCATGTGTGAGAGCAAGGTCCAAGGTCGGAAATTGGCAACACTGAAGCAAGAGCCACAACATAGAGCTTGAAGGAGGGGCTCAAAAATGAAACTTTGAATTGCTGGCCGACCACCAACTTTTAGGGTCCTCCCAGATGTGTAGAACAAGGTTCCAAGGTCGGAAATTGGCAACACTGAAGCAGGAGCCACAACATAGAGCTTGAAGGAGGGGCTCAAAAATGAAACTCACCATTGCTGGCCGACCATCACTTCTTAGGGTCCTCCATGTGCCCTCATCACAGATATGTAGCTTTGGTTGGAAGAAAATGGGCCTAGGGTGTTCAACATTGGCCCGGAAGTGAGCAAAACGGGCGCCGGAGGAGCGAAACTGGTTATCTGGGATAATTGCTGGCCTCCTACCCTCCAGTGATCTTCCTAATGCTGAACAGAGGTACCTGCCAAAATTGAACAAAAACTAATGAGAAATGAACGCTCGGGGCCAAACCGCGCAGTTCGGGGTCCCGAAAATGGCTGTAGGCACCGGAAGTGGTGTTTAGCTGCGAAGTGGGTATCTGAGACCCCAGGGTTCCTCGGAATGACGAAACAGAGGTACCTACCAAAAATCGGAGAAAACCGATGCAAAATGAATTCTCGGGGCCCAAATCACGCAGTTCGGGGTCCCGAAAACCGGCTATAGGCACCGAAAGTGGCATTCAGCCACGAAGTGGGCATCAGGGGCCCAGTGTTCCTCAAAATGATAAAACAGAGGTACTAGCCAAGAACCGGAGAAATCGGAGATGGTTGGGCGGTCCGAGCCGAGGCACACGGCCTGACGGTCCCGAAAACCGGGAACCGGCTCCGAAATGGGCAAAATGACCTACGGCCACGAAATGTAGCTCACGCACCGGGAGATAGTCTACAGGACCACTCCCTTCCTCAGGAAAGAAAACAGAGAAAACCGAGTCTGGTTCGCAAACCAAGACAAGGCACAGAAGAGGATTCGGAAGTTCGGAGGCAGGGCGCACGGCCGCGACTCTGAAACTTCTGAACGAGCACGATATGCAACATCACCGAGCGCTCAATCGGCGACGTCTGAGTCTTAAGGTCGGTCAAAAATGGGGTGTCTACAGTGAGTAATTCTTGGATTATAGTTTTTAATTTTTGTGTGCTCAAACTAATTTGGTGATCAAGAGTAAGATTGAAATGAAATTGGGTTGTATTTGTTGAATTGAAGCTTAATATGTGCATGCATGTAGGAAATCACCTTGATATTGCATGTTTGAGCACAAATGTGTATAATCCATGTGAAATGTTAAAGGAAACTCATGTCTTGATCACCCTTTGTGTTATCTAAGTAGAGAATGTGGCTAATTCATCACATGCATATACAATTTGAGAAGATATGAGCTTGAATGCATGAATTTGTTATGTTGGTGTTGAGTTTGACATATTTTGGGCCATGCATGTAGATAAATCAAGAAATTGAGCTTCATAATGTTATAATCTTGCATTGGTACCATGTTGGTATGATTATATTTGAGATTTGAGCCATTGCATGCAAGTAATGTAGCTGGAAAATCGAATTGGAGCTCAAGAACTCAACTTGGGATTTCCAGAATTTTGCTGTCCGCTCGAGCGGGGGAACTACCGCTCGAGCGAGAAAATCGTGCTCCCAGCACTTTTTGCAGACATGGCTCCCGCTCGAGCGGGGGATTTGACGCTCGAGCGGGGAGCTATGTAGACAGGCAGTCCGCTCGAGCGGGATTTGAGGTAACCAGCACTTTTGCAGGCTTAAGGGTTCGCTCGAGCGAGGAAGTCCACGCTCGAGCGGGGACCCTGTTTTCTGAAATTCTGAAAATGCATTATGTGTTCTGTTTTTCCGTTCTCTTTCACTTGTAAACACTCTTAGGCATATGTTAAGCATTGTAAATGAGTTAATGAGATAAGAATAAAGCCTAATGAGGAGTATGTGAATTAAAGAACGGATTGAACTGTTAGTGACCCTTTTGTGTTCATGAAATGTGTAGGGTCAAGCTCCAGGGCAAATCCACAAGCCGATCACGGTGAGTAATATCGATGTTTGAATGCTTGTGAATGTCCAATGGTTTACTCCCTTATAAGCTGTATGAGTTGCTAATTGGGATTCTGGACAAAAGTCTGACATAAATAGATAAATGGACCAAAGGTCGTTTTGATAAACATAAATGGACCAAAGGTCGTTTTGATAAACATAAATGGACCAAAGGTCGTTCTGATAAACATAAATGGACCAAAGGTCGTCTTGATAAACATAAATGGACCAAAGGTCGTTTTGATAAACATAAGTGGACCAAAGGTCGTTTTGATAAACATAAATGGACCAAAGGTCATTCTAATAAACATAAATGGACCAAAGGTCGTTTTGATAAACATAAATGGACCAAAGGTCATTTTGATAGAACTGAATGGATCGAAGGTCGTTTTGATAGAACTAAACGGACCGAAGGTCGTTTTGATAGAAATGAACGGACTGGAAGTCGTTTTGACATATATGAATGGACCGAAGGTCGTTTTGACATATATGAATGGACCGAAGGACGTTTTGACATGAATGAGTGGGCCGAAGGCTGTTTTGACATGAATGAGTGGGCCGAAGGTCGTTTGACATGAATGAGTGGGCCGAAGGCCGTTTTGACACAAATAAGTGGGCCGAAGGCCGTTTTGACACAACTATGTGGGCCGAAGGCCGTTTCGACACGAATAAGTGGGCCGAAGGCCGTTTTGACAATAAATGAATGGGCTGAAAGCCGTTTGACATGAATGAAAATCTGAATGGGCCAAAGGCCAGAATGTTGAAACTACGGTCACTTGATTCGAATTTCGTATAGTCATATATATCTATTAAATAGAAATATGAATTGGGCCCAAGGCCGTTTGGAGCATGTTGTTCTACATTTTTATGTAGTTTTTGTATTTGATATTATTCACTGGGCTATCGCTCACGCTCATTCATGTGTTTATAGGTGAGCCAAGAGAAGTTCAAACCCAGCCCCAGTGAAGTCAGCCAGGAACAACATGAGTTTTGGAGAGTCAGCCTTGTGTCTCACGCACGAGACCCATCCTTGCCATTTTGTTATGTATTTATATTTTGTCTTGTTGGCAAGGACTTGTGTATTTCTGTATATAGTTCTGTTATGGGTTGACTTAGTTTGGATGATCCTGTTTGTAAAGAATTTTATGGTACTGTACTTTGGATGTGGGTTATTAACGTGTATATGCATGGTTTGTTTTGAAGTGCATGTAAGCACGGCTCTATGGACAAAGTTTTAAGTTTTTGCTTCCGTTTGGCCCCTTCACTCTGTTGAGTTACGTCTGTTTTGGTTTGAGGCCGTAGGTAATCCCAGGATTGCTGGCCGGTTATGTCCTTAACCCATAGGGACGGGTTCGGGTCATGACAGAGTGGTATCAAAGCACGAGTTAATAACTCACACACTTGTCCAAAAGAGCAATAAACGTCTAGAAAAGATCTAGGATGCATTCATGTGATAAATATGAAATTAGAAGCATCAAGAATATGCTTAAGTGTTTCGATATGAACAGTTATGTGCTATAATTCGTAAATTGCTTGCATTGTAAACCTTTGGAATACGTATGCTCTCTGGTATATGCATACTTGTGAATCTTTGTATAAAGTATAATGCTATGTTTGGTATAAATGAATGATTGTCTAAATTCTCCTTGAACGTAATTGTGGTATCCTTAGCGGAGGCCCTCGCCCAGGGGACATAATACTGTGGCTTATGGTCATGAGGCCCTAGCCCGGGGGAAACAGTATCGTGGCCAATGTATGAGACATGTTACCGGTACAGAAGGCTCCATTATGGAACTTGATATGCTTGACCAACATGATATGTTATGCTAAGGGAAGTACCACACATGATTTGAATATGAGATATGAATTATTACACTAATATGTACAACAAGTTTGTTTTGTTATAATGCACATACATGAATATATGAACCATGAAAAGTTGCTTATGTGCATTTGATTCTGCCAATGGGTGTCTATGTGAAATATGAACATGATTTGAGTATATAATTACTTAGTAAATGTTCAACATGCGATATTTGATAAGTATGCAATTATCTGTTACGTGTGTGATTAATTGCGTACGATATGTGAAATAAGAATATAACAATGTGCCTATGTACGAATGTACCCATGTGTATCTGTGTTTATTTTTGCATTGGTCATCCCAGTAATTGGCAAGGTTTAATGAGAGTTCGTGTAGAACGTGGTTAAAGTAAGGGCATACGAGTTGGCAGACTCTTTCACAGCCCAATTTGACAGGCTGGAAGGAATAGTACAAGAGGTGGCAGAAATCTTAGGACAAGGATGTCAGTTGCCGCTACGGCAAGAGCCGTTGCCACCACCAGTGTAAGAAACATGGAGGGGTTCGTTACCGAATTTCTGGGGCTTGTTATAAGTGTGGTAAAGTAGACCATATTGTAAGGAATTGTTCCCGAATTAAGCAAATGTGAATAAATGTTCTGCCTCAGCTAGATTCGTACCAGTGGTAGGAATTGCTACGCAGGAAAGAGTAATTACACTCATCCCAGAAAGCACTCAGAATACTGTGATTGTTATCCCAGGTATCTTTATTGTTTACGAATGAATGCTTATGTGTTGATTGATTTTGAATTAGTACATGTATACATCTTTGCTTGGGATATTATTTGATTCGAATCGGCATATCCTTTCGTATCTGCTGCATGTGTATTTAGATTGGCTGGACCCACAAGATCGAGACCGTATTCATTGAATGTATATGCTCCAGTGGGAAATTTGTGAAATATGTATTGGGATATCGATTAACTCTGCACATGCACATGTACATCTGAACCTATGCTCGGGGTGATCTGTTATGTTACTAACCTCAATGACTGAACCATTGGAATTATGATTCCGTAATTCTGTGACTGAGTTGGGCACCCCAAATGATGAACCTTATAATTGGGAGACCATGTAGTTTGACTGGTAGAAAATTGATTGGGCTATGTGGCTATATTGGGTTTAACTCATAAACCTATGCTTTTGTGACTAATTTGGAACTTTTGCGTAACAATCCTATACTATGCGTACCCGAGGAACTCTGTTTAATGTATTACTATACACCATGTTCTTGCATATAAGACTTATTTGGGAACTGCTATACTGATTATGATACGTACCTCCTAATATGAACACTTGCATGCTTATGTAACTACACCTGAACTTATGTGGACAATGCTATATGGTATATGATCTGAAATACTTTGATATGAACGGTTGTGATGAATGACTCTGATTTGACTTTGAGAATTGATGAACTTAGGATAGTTGTGAAACCATCGACCATGTACCTAAGCAAACGAAGTATGCCTTACAGAACCGAATGTGCCCCATTTGAAAAAACTTTTATCTGGTTCATTCTGATGGAACTTTTGTTTGATTTGGCCTGCTAGAACCCTCGCCCGATATAACTTGATGGAACCTTTGTTTGATTTAATTTGGCAAGACCAGTGTCGGGATTGGTTTGATAAGACCCTCTATTTGATTTAATTTTGTAAAAAGAGATTGAGGATTGCCTGTAAATAAATAGCCAGATTATTCTTGGCAGGAAAAACTGATAGACCCAAAACTTGAATCTGTTTGGAGTACTTGACCTATGTGAAGGACCTCTTGTGGGCTATCAACAAATTGATCTAACTATGAACACTGTTGAGAACCAACCCCCAACTATTGAGGACATATGTGTTAAAAATGAACCGAATTGTGCAAACCCCGTGATTGGGTGTCGTAAGGAGTATTGTCTCATCTTTGTTTGTTTGACGCTATGGGAACCGATAGCGGCAGATTGATTTGATTATAAGCGGTACTGAACATTTGTCTTTGACTAATCAGAACATGTTTTGTAAGGGAGAGTGATTGCTTTAGTGTTATTAGATTTTGGGAAATCAGGTTAAAGTGAATGGTATTATGTTTGTTTTGATGACATTCTTGGAATGTCCTTTCGTGCTAGGGGACGTTAAGCCTATGTAGCACCTTTGATTGAGATATCTTTTGTCACCGACGGTTTCGTACGGGTGGGTTTGACTAATCGACCTCGAGTCGGCCACCGACGGTCATGAACGGGTGTGCTTCGATTCCGAGACGATTATTCCTTTGTTTTGTCCGGAATGTCATCCTTAGGTATTATGAAGATGTTTTAACATCCAAGAAACTTTGAAAAAACCCTGACTGTCCGAAAGTGTGTGAATTCAGTACGCTTTGTAAATAACTGCTCAGTGTCATCATATTCTGTGATTGGGGCTCTGAGAGTGTGTAAATTGTGTTTGGCATGTGATTGACTCCTTTGATAATGCCTTTGACATCCTGAAGATTTCTGATTGACTTCAGATAATTGTGATGAATCACTGAACTAAAGACCGAATCGGATTGTAAACTGTGGAATTATTGAAGAATGAATTGAACTTTTGTAACAAGGGAATAAACCGGACTGCTATGGTAAAATTGGTTGGCATTTGAAATGAATATGTGGGTGACCTATTATGAAGAAGGAAATTTTTGAATTGTGTCTAAATACTTTTCGGTGCCGACAGGTCGAAATCAAATATCAGATAGTGACGGGACTACTTTAACCTTCCTTTATTTTGGAATGGAAGTAGGGATATGTGACTACGAACTTCATTGTGAGGCTACCTTGAGCACCCAAGGTATAAGTCCCGTTTGAGTTATTGTATGTAAAATTTTTGTATGATGCTTGTAGACTAGCCACTGTTTACATCGATAAAATTGCTCGTTTGCATGGGGTCCCAGTATCTATTGTTTAGACAGAAATTCTAAAATGTGTTTGAATTCTGACAAGCCTTCAAGAGGCAATGGGGGCTCAGCTTCTGTTTTGTTCTGTTACCCGGATTCGGAGGTTCCTTTATGGAACTGGTTATTCGTAACCTCACGTGTATATGTTCTGTTCTGTTCTGTTCCGTTCTGTTCTGTTCTGTTAATGCTAATGGATGTATCACGTAAACTTAATCATGACTTATGATTTCTGTATATGATCTAGACAAATTATAAATTTGATACGAAACTGAATTATGATTCGGCGCTGTTTTCCATTCGCAAATTGATGTATGATCTGAAATAACTTTTTAGATTTTTGGGAGGAATGCTCCAAAGATATGCATTAGATTTTTCAGGGGAGTTGGAAAGATCTATCCATCGTTGGCAAACTTTGCTTGCAACAACAGCTCACACTCTAGTTTTGGCATGGCACCATACAAGCCTTGTATGGTGGAAAAAGGTAAATCTCTGACTGATTGAGAATAGAGCATTGCTTAGTGAATGACTATTAAGAAGGATTGGAACCGTTGAATAAAAAGTGTTCCGAATTGTTTCGATTAAAGGTAAAATAAGTTTAGAGGACCAAACTTCCTAAAAGGGGGAAGACTGTGATACCCCTATTCCGTAATATGCTAATTGGTCCCTAATACGTATGTGATTATATGTTTTGATATGATTTTTGTGTGCCATTATGTGGATATATGCGATTTTGGAATTCTACCTGTTCACTGTAGGAATATTTGTTTGAATAATCTGCTTTGCAAATTAAATTGAGGGCCTTATCGGCCACAGAACCCGAAATTGATTACGTCATTGTGATTGCATAATTTTTAGAGCCTACGGTGAAATTTAATTGAAAAATTGATTCGGGTCAGATTAAATCGATTAAATTGGTGGATTAGTACCCAATTGCCTTATATTATTATATTGACTTAGTGGGACTTGATGTATTTGAGCACTACACCTCATTTCTCTCCTTTAGCTCATTTTGATTGATTCTTGGACTCAATTTGAGAGAGAGAGCCGACTATAGAGAGGGAGAAAGAGGGATTGTGCAATTGTGGTCTTGAAACTTGGAGGTTGGAAGTCTAATTCAAGATTTAATCATAGATTGTGAGAATCAAGCTCCTAGGTGAGTAATTCTTGGATTATAGTTTGTAATTTTTGTGTGCTCAAACTAATTTGGTGATCAAGAGTAAGATTGAAATGAAATTGGGTTGTATTTGTTGAATTGAAGCTTAATATGTGCATGCATGTAGGAAATCACCTTGATATTGCATGTTTGAGCACAAATGTGTATAATCCATGTGAAATGTTAAAGGAAACTCATGTCTTGATCACCCTTTGTGTTATCTAAGTAGGGAATGTGGCTAATTCATCACATGCATGTACAATTTGAGAAGATATGAGCTTGAATGCATGAATTTGTTATGTTGGTGTTGAGTTTGACATATTTTGGGCCATGCATGTAGATAAATCAAGAATTGAGCTTCATAATGTTATAATCTTGCATTGGTACATGTTGGTATGATTATATTTGAGATTTGAGCCATTGCATGCAAGTAATGTAGTTGGAAAATCGAATTGGAGCTCAAGAACTCAACCTGGGATTTCCAGAATTTTGCTGTCGCTCGAGCGGGGGAACTGTCGCTCGAGCGGGAAAATCGTGTTCCCAGCACTTTTTGCAGACATGGCTCCCGCTCGAGCGGGGGATTTGACGCTCGAGCGGGGAGCTATGTAGACAGGCAGTCCGCTCGAACGGCCGAGTTCACGCTTGAGCGGGAATTTGAGGTAACCAGCACTTTTGCAGGCTTAAGGATTCGCTCGAGCGGGGAAGTCTACGCTCGAGCGGGGACCCTATTTTCTGAAATTCTAAAAATGCATTCTGTGTTCTGTTTTTCCGTTCTCTTTCACTTGTAAACACTCTTAGGCATATGTTAAGCATTGTAAATGAGTTAATGAGATAAGAATAAAGCCTAATGAGGAGTATGTGAATTAAAGAACGGATTAAACTGTTAGTGACCCTTTTTTGTTCATGAAATGTGTAGGGTCAAGCTCCAGGGCAAATCCACAAGCCGATCACGGTGAGTAATATCGATGTTTGAATGCTTGTGAATGTCCAATGGTTTACTTCCTTATAAGCTGTATGAGTTGCTAATTGGGATTCTGGACAAAAGTCTGACATGAATAGATAAATGGACCAAAGGTCGTTTTGATAAACATAAATAGACCAAAGGTCGTTTTGATAAACATAAATGGACCAAAGGTCATTTTGATAAACATAAATGGACCAAAGGTCGTTTTGATAAACATAAATGGACCAAAGGTCGTTTTGATAAACATAAATGGACCAAAGGTCGTTTTGATAGAACTGAATGGACCGAAGGTCGTTTTGATAGAACTGAACGGACCGAAGGTCGTTTTGATAGAAATGAACGGACCGGAGGTCGTTTTGACATATATGAATGGACCGAAGGTCGTTTTGACATATATGAATGGACCGAAGGTCGTTTTGACATGAATGAGTGGGCCGAAGGCCGTTTTGACATGAATGAGTGGGCCGAAGGCCGTTTTGACACAAATAAGTGGGCCGAAGGCCGTTTTGACACGAATATGTGGGCCGAAGGCCGTTTCGACACGAATAAGTGGGCTGAAGGCCGTTTTGACAATAAATGAATGGGCCGAAGGCCGTTTGACATAAATGAAAATCTGAATGGGCCAAAGGCCAGAATGTTGAAACTACAGTCACTTGATTCGAATTTCGTATAGTCATATATATCTATTAAATAGAAATATGAATTGGGCCCAAGGCCGTTTGGAGCATGTTGTTCTACATTGTTATGTAGTTTTTGTATTTGATATTATTTACTGGGTTATCGCTCACGCTCATTCATGTGTTTGTAGGTGAGCCAAGAGAAGTTCAAACCCAGCTCCAGTGAAGTCAGCCAGGAACAACATGAGTTTTGGAGAGTCAGCCTTGTGTCTCACGCACGAGACCCATCCTTGCCATTTTGTTATGTATTTATATTTTGTCTTGTTGGCAAGGACTTGTGTATTTCTGTATATAGTTCTGTTATGGGTTGACTTAGTTTGGATGATCCTGTTTGTAAAGAATTTTATGGTACTGTACTTTGGATGTGGGTTATTAACGTGTATATGCATGGTTTGTTTTGAAGTGCATATAAGCACGGCTCTATGGACAAAGTTTTAAGTTTTTGCTTCCGTTTGGCCCCTTCACTCTGTTGAGTTACGTCTGTTTTGGTTTGAGGCCGTAGGTAATCCCAGGATTGCCGGCCGTTATGTCCTTAACCCATAGGGGCGGGTTCGGGTCATGACAGTGGGACTACTGGGACTGCTTTCTGCCCCCCTTTCTGGGCATCGGTCTTGGCCTTTGGGACCGGACTGTCCTGCAGTGGAAATGATAGTTGCATCACGTTGTTCGACATCATAAAGTGGACCACAGATTGAAGGTCGGCCAATTTTTTGTCCATCTTTTTCATCTCGCTGTCCCTCCTTATACCTGGAGGTCACTTTCGTTATGATATTCATCTCGTCCAGACATCTTAGGGGCATTCCCCTCTTTGCCGACATCTTTCTCCCTATGATTCGGATCATGTGCTCCCTTGTTATGTGGTTCTTTGCCGACATTAGGATCCTTATGTTCACAACTCTCACTATTGATGTCGTCTCCAACCTTTTCTTCCTGCCCATTGTTGGCCATCTATTCTTCTTAAGTTCCCACAGACAACGCCAAATTGTGGGTGTTGATTTTTTACCACACAACCAAACGGGGGACTCAGCTGGAGAGCACCGGCAAAATAGATTATGCCCAACAACCTGCACAAGAAGATGAGAATCCGGTGGTGGTTCGTCCACCCGGGGGCACTCCAACAATCAAGTCAGTAATCTCTCAAAGATATCAAATCTGAGTCTAACTCACAAGTCACTACTTAAAGTCTAAAAGCACATACCTGGGACCTACGGGGGTTTCTTCCTTTTATAGCCATTAGTGTCCAACTACCCTAGAAGTGGACACTACCCTAGAAGCCTCACTTCATAGGTCTCCAGTACATAATGCTTATCCTGGACTTCTTGCTAGATAGGGATAAACTCCCTAAGAGCTTTATCCTTATCCAGACTAGAGCCCTCTTTTGTCCAGGATTCCTGCCCCCCTTATCCGCTTATCTCAGATTTCGGCATCTCCACAGATTACCTCAGCCTTGCCGAGATCATCTTGGCAACGTATCTGGTCCACGTGGCACCTCGGCTAACATTTCGGTGTCACCTTAGCCACGTGCCGTTATTCAAAAAACACTCCTCCACAATAACATATAGTAGATCTTACCTCCATCTCAATCTCATTCTCACCTCTATCTCTCAAAATAAACAAGACCTAGATGTTTATTGGGACATGGCCCAGTCTACTACAGAAATGAAAGTCTAATTTATCCATTCAAAGCCCATACCATAGGAAGGTCGCTTAATTCTCTATCGTCTCTCACATTCGAAACAAGCCTAATCCAAAACAAAAATACATAATTCTCTACAATTAGGACATCTAACTTGAGAGGTATTGTTCGTTTAGTACATCTCAAGACTAAGATTAATTATTTGAATTGTTTATCTTATAAGTCTCAGTTAGCACATCATTCTTATAAAAATTAAGTTGATTATATATTGATAATTATATAATTAAATTAAATTTCTAATTAAGAAATGGACGTTACATGTGACTTAAGAGAAGATCATTAATTTTTTTAAGACAAATGAGATTTAATTATATGAGTGTCGATATTTAATTATCTTAATTTTTTAAATAAACATTTTTTTTAGCGGGCTTTATAAGATGAATTATTTGAAAAAAAAAAGATTCAAGAGGAATCAACCTCCAACTGGAGAGCCAATGGGGCCAAAATCCATGCACCTTGCTATGATGTCAATGGTTTGAATCCCATGCTTGCAAGTAAGTATTATTTCATCATCTATTTCTTGAGGGTTTCTCTTTCTTACTTTTGAAATTTTTTTCTTGTATTAATTATGTTTTGTATTTGATATTCATTACTATAATTATAATTTATTAAACTACATATTTTATATGAATATAAAAAAAATAAAACTTTCCAACATCTATTTCTTGAGGGTTTCTCTCTCTTACTTTGGAAATTTTTTTCTTGTATTAATTATGTTTTGTATTTGATATTCATTACTATAATTATAATTTATTAAACTACATATTTTATATGAATATAAAAAAAATAAAACTTTCCAACTGGGGAGATAAATCTCGAACAAACATTATCATACTATTCTTAGAGCAGCTCTAACAGTGATGGGCATGTTGTAGTAAAGTACATAAAAAATCTATATATATTTTGTATTTTGTCTAAACACTTTACCTGATATATATTTCAATAACATTTTGATCCTGTTTGTTTGAATGGATTGAATAAGAGAAAATTATAATCTATCGGATTATTAATCTTGAAGTACATAGATCCTGCATTATTTGGTGGAAAATGATGTACATTCTATATTTATTTTCTCATAAGATTAGATGTCTGAAAATAATTATCCTATTAAATCTAATATTTGATTGGGATATTATGAAAAATGATAAATGTTAAAAAGATTATTTTATCATTTTCAATTATTTACTAAGTAGTATTAATATTAAACCCGTCTTTAATATTTTAATTTTTTCGGCTAGATTAAATAACATTTTATTTGTAAAAAAAATTTAAAAATTTTATTTTTTTAAATTAAATAAATAGGATATCAATAAAAATTTATGTTATTTTAAAATAAAATTTTAATAAGTTTATTTTTAAAAAAATAATAATTAAATAAAACATAAATAAAAATTACCATTTAAATATAATACATAATTAAATCAATACTTGGAAGGCAAATATATCATTTTACCATTTAATCCAATGGGATAGTTATCCCACCAATTCTATTCCATCCCCCCCCCCCTCCCCCGCGCGCAAAGGATATAATAGCCCAACATATGTTAGATTGATAATCCAACTGGACTCCTGTAGCTTGTTTTTCGTGCTCCTTTCAGATATGATAGTCTTATAGTTCAGACTCCCGTGGTTCTGAATCTGATTTCACAAGTGCAATGTGAAATGTGAAATAGATAAACACAAATGAGTCCAAATCCGGCAAATTTTTGAAAAATCGATTTTGAATCAAAACTACCAAAAATGAACTACCTTGTCAAATTACAGAGTCGTCACCTAAATGTTTTGGAAAATTTAAGAAACCCATGACTCGTGCCAAAGGCCACTTATCCATCATCACCAAAGTGTTTCGGCTCGGGAACTTAAGTACGAGAGGGGAAGGTCATGAATTGAGCATCCTACTCGCCCGATCAAAGATTTGGCTCTACTAATCATGATATGATTCATATTTACATTATATACTCTTGTTCCGATTTATTAGGCTAATTTACTATGTGGCCCACACAAGTATAGACTAATTTGCAAAAGTTGGAACATTTTGATCTTATGTTTGGTTTGAAAGGTGTTTGAATATGTGTCACTTGAAAAAGTGATCTCATATGTATATACATCAAGTTATCCCAACTTAAGTAATCAGCTTTCATTCACAAGCATTCAAATAGGTATGTCACTTAAGCACCTTCCTCATGGTATATATGCCAGATGTGGCAACAATCACACGCATGCGGTATGCTAAAGCAATAAATGCTCACCTAGTACTCTAAGGCAAGCCGAAAGAAACAAAAGAGTTAGAAAAATACATGATCCTAACAATACAAGATGGCTAATGTAGCACATGCGAGAATGTAACTAATAGATCCAGTTGTCTAATATGTCACTTGAATCACTTTGATAGCAAGCGGTGAAGCACGTATTCAAGGAAGTAATAATGGCAATGCCGTTAGGATGATGAACCGAACCTTATGCATGCGAGATACATTGTTGCAAATCATGGAAAATGCTAAGAGAAATATGATACTTTATACTATCCATCATAAGCAAGTAAATAAAAGGGAGAAAGAAATAGGGATTGGAAGACATACACAACTTATTACACATTTTCCCTAGCACAAGAGGGTCCGAATAAATGTCCTAACTAATTACCAAATTAACTAACTATTACAATGCCAAACTAAATGAATCAACTATTTTAACTAATTATTTACAAGTTTAAGCAATTTACAACACAAAATTAATTAAGCTATCACAAGTTCGAAGGAATTACACTTTAATTAATTACAAGCTACTCATTAACAAGCCACAATGAGGAATTGCTCATGCATGAAATGCGGATTGGCCACTCGAAAATGCCCCTGTTTCGTTGCCAAAATGATGTTGTTTTATAGTCAGAAAATTACACAGTTTTTCACCTCAACCTCTAGTCTGTTCTGCAGGAAAAATGACACTACCTGGCTAAAAAATGTAGTCGGCCGGCCACTAATGTTGGTATTGCTCTGCTACAACAGACATGGAACAGAGCACAAACAGAGTATTTTCAGGGGGTGTTTGTCCACCCTGCCTTTCCCTATTATCAAACAGATTAAAGGAGAGATAGGCTTGATTTGCAAGCCATCAATCGACGCAAACGCATTACATTGCATGATGGCATATGAATCAAGGGACAAAAGGTCAATAAATGAAGCTAAAAGACTAACAATAACCTCTCCCTATCATGATATTGATCAAGGGAAGTGATTGACTTGATATTTTGAACCATTATCATCACAAGAGAGTATGAAATGGTTCAAAACTCAATGAATTCAATTAACGTCCGATTGAACCCAAGTTGATTTTATTATCTTGTTACCTCTTAGTCCAATTTTAGTACATCTTTTAATTACCTTTCCATTTATTAGTCATTTTAGTCCAATAATGAAGATTAAGTCCACTAATGGAGAGGTGTGTCAAACAAAGGGTTGTTTTAGGCATGAGAGAGATGCCATGCCTTTGGTAATGAACATCCGAAGAGATTAAACCATTAAGTACAAGGATCTCTATCTCAAGCTTTAAAACAATACTTATTTGGAACAACTCTCGAAGCAACGAAAAAGCCAAGAAAAGAGGGAGAGTGCAGAGGTAATTAGAGGTGAACACAAGTATGGAAAGTTTGAAATAAATGCTATCAACTCAATCAGGTTAGTGTCTAATGCTTAAAACACTAAACCTATAAGGACCTTTATACTACAAACATACTATACAAAGCGTAAATGAAATAAACATTCTAAAACAGTCCTAAAACGGTCAAAAATAGCACTGAAATTCTTATGGGAAGGCTTGAAAAAGCTAGCTAAAATAACAAGGACATGAAGTTAGTGAACAAGCACAAGAAGGAGAGGCTAACCCCTCTATTTTGGGACTTCAAAATCACAATTTTAGCCTATGAAAACCTCTGAAATTCAGTGGTAAAAAGTTCAAAAAAAATTGATGAAGAGATAGGAAACACAAGGGCAAAAGCTTGGAAGACAAGGTACAAAGAAGGGTAGTCCACCCTTCTACCTTGGATAGCTCAACCACAAGATCTATCAAAGCACATAAATTGAATATGATTTTTTTTTTTTTTTTTAAATCTCATTTTCTAAACTTGTGGAATTTTACAATTTTTGTACTTAAAAAAAATATAAATAAAAATCGCAGTTTTTTAATAGGAAATTGTGAAATTTTATGGAAATTGAGAAATTTCTTTATTTTTAAAAATGCAAAAATTTTCTTTTTTTTTTTTTTTTTTGGGAATTACAATTTTTACAGTTCCTGCATAGGAATTGTAAAATATTACAATTCGAGAAGTTTATGAAAATTGAGAAATCAGTATTAATTTGAAATTACACAATTTTTTGTATTTTGTTAGAAGCTGAAATCACTACAAGAAAAGTGGGCTTATGAGACGGAACTTTTTGCGATGGCACATTTGCCGTCTCAAAAAAATGTGACTTTTTGAGACGGCACAACTTGCCGTCGCAAAAAATGTGACTTTTGGAGACGGCACAACTTCCCATCTCAAAAAATGTGACTTTTTGAGACGACAAAACTTGTCGTCGCAAAAAATGTGACTTTTGGAGACGGCACAACTTGCCGTCTCAAAAAATGTGACTTTTTGAGACGGCACAACTTGCCGTCACAAAAAATAGAGTATTTGCGACGGCAGAAATTGCTGTCGCAAAAAAAAATAGAGTATTTGCGACGGTACCAGCTGCAGTCGCAAAAAAAAAAAAAAAAAGAGTTTTTTGCGATTGTAATACGTATTGTTGCAAAAAAAAAAAAAAAAGTTAAAAAAATATATATATATTGTGGCTTTGAGACTGCTTCATATATATATAGTCATAAAATGGTTTAAATAAATGTAACGGTATTTTTCTGTTACAACAAAAAAAATAAAAATAAAATAAAAACGACGTCGTCTTACTCTTTTGAACATTTCTCTTTTCACCCATTTTTTCATCTTTCTATCTCTCTGTCTCTGTCTCTCTTCTCTTTCTCTCTCTCACTCATAACTCTTCTCTGTCTGTCTGTCTCTCTCTTTCTCTATGTGTCTCTGTCTCTCTTATCTCTCTCTCTCTCACTCATCACTCTTCTTTGTTTGTCTGTCTCTGTCTTTCTCTCTATGTCTCTGTCTCTCTTCTCTTTCTCTTTCTCTCTCTCACTCATAACTCTTCTCTGTCTGTCTATCTCTCTCTTTCTCTATGTGTCTCTGTCTCTCTTATCTCTTTCTCTCTCACTCATCACTCTTCTTTGTTTGTCTGTCTCTGTCTTTCTCTCTATGTCTCTGTCTCTCTTCTCTTTCTCTCTCACACTCATCACTCTTCTTTGTCTGTCTGTCTCTCTTTCTCTCTGTGTCACTCGTCCATCTTTCTTCTCTTTATCTCTCCTATCTCTCTGTCTCTCTTCTCTTTCTCTCTTCTCTTTATCTCTCTCACTCTCTCGCTCATCTCTCTCTGTCTCTCTCTCGTTTATCTCTTTTTGCTCTCTCTCTCTATATCTTTTCATCCATTTTTTCATCTTCTTTTCTCTCTCTCACTCATCACTCTTCTCTCTCTGTCTGTCTGTCTGTCTATCTCTCTCTCTCTCTCTCTCAGTGTCTCTCACTCATCTATCTCTTCTCTCATCTCTTTTCTCTCTCTGTCTCTTTCGCTCATCTCTCTTCTCTTTATCTCTCTCGCTCATCTTTCTCTGTTTCTCTATCTCTCTCATCTCTCTTCTCTCTGTGTCTTTCGTTCATCTCTCTTCTCTTTATGTCTCTCTCGCTCATCTCTCTTCTCTCTATCTCTCTCTGTCTCTCTCGTCCATCTCTCTTCTCTCTGTCTCTCACTCTCTATCTCTTTCTCTTTCTCTCTCTCTCTCTCTCTATTTCTCTCTCTCTCTCCCCCCCACTGTGTTTGCGTTGCTCACTCTCTCACTCATGTCTTCTCTATTTACTGAGCTCCCTCTCGATTTATCGATCCACTACAAGAAAATGCACTTTTAGCGACCATTTTGTCTCTCTCTCACTCATCTCTCTCTCTCTCTCTTTCTCTTCTCTATCTGTCTCTCACTCATTTCTCTCTCCCACCACCCATCTTCTCTACCACCTTCACCACTACTGCAAACGCCATTCCACCACCACCACTACTTCCATTGTCGCCACTTCACCTCTACGACTACCATTACTACTACCGTCGCCACCACTCCACTACCACCACTGCTACTACTACTACCATTACCTCTCATTCACCCCTACCACTCCATTTACACTACTACTACCACAACTTCACCACTAATCTCTTTCGCCATCACCATCACCACCATCTCTTATCCACTACCTTCACCACTACTGCCGCTCCCTTTCCTCTACAACAAAAAATCAATTCATGATTTTTAGTAACAAAAAAAAAATAGGCCGCAGAAAAATATTTTTCATTGACTACAGAAAATTAACTTTTATTTTAGTGGAAAATATTTTTCATTAAAATATTACCCCTACTTCTACAAAATAAAAAATAATAATATTTTTTTTCATTAAAATAAAAATGAAACAAATAAATTTTCAATCTTAGTAACTAAAAAAAAAAAAAAAATTAAAAAAAAATTCATTAACTACAAAAAAATATATATTTTAACAAAAAATAAATTTTTTTGACGACGGCAACCCCCGTCTTAAAAAAAAAAAAAAAAAAAAAAAAAGAAGTTAAACAGCATTATTTTACTATTTAAATTTCATTTGTGACTCAAAAAAAAAAATTTATTTTTTATTCCCGCCCCTTTTTTTTTTCTCATTCCCGTTCCCCTCCCCCTCCCCCTCCCCCTCCCCCCAAAACAAAAAATCTCCAATCTCAAACCCAAAAATCCCTAATCTCTTCTTACCCCCCCTCTCTCTCTCTCTCTCTCTTGATCTTTTTTTGTTTTTCTTTTTGTTTTTGTTTTTGTAAAATATTTTATAAAATCTTTTTTTGATACTTTTTGTCTTGTAAATGTCTATTGATTGAAAATTTTATTTACAAATTATTATTTTGTTTATTATGATCTTGAATTTTTTTAATGTCTGTATTTGTTTGGTAGTGTAGCAAGTGTCATAATTTTTTTACACAGTAATTTCAGTCAAATATTAACCCTGAGGTTCTTTAACACAAGCAACCATAATTTACATGCACGAACTCCAAATTTTTATATTCACATGACTCTAATTAAAGCAAGGGAAACTCCATAAAGCTCAACATTTTTATTTTTGTATTTGATTGAGATGTTTAATTATCCATGTGGGATTTGATGACTAACAAAAAAAATATTGTATTTGATGCTATAGTAGTTAAATTTTTATTTTTATTTTTCAGATATTTCCCATGTAGGAGTGTGCTTCTTGTGGAATGCATGCCTGTGGAGAATGTAGCTAACTTTTGTTTTTGTTATCTACGAAAAATTGTGAGAAAAACATTTAATTTTGGTTTATGTTATCTTGAATTATGAACAAAATCATGTATTTAAACATTATATATGTATTATGGAACATTATGAAGTGGGATAATTTTGTTGATGTGTAATTATATGAATGGAAAAATAGTTTATTATGAAGAAATTGTTATTTTTATACAGGAATTTTTATATTATTATGCAATCATTATGGAGAAATTTTAATATTTTTAATACTTTTATCATAGGATTTTTTTTCGTTTTTGCAACGGCACTACACCGTCGCAAAAAATAGAAATTTTAATATTTCTAATTTTGTTACAGGTTTTACTTTTTGCGACGGCACTAAACTGTCGCAAAAAATAGAAATTTTATTATTTTTTTAATACTTTTTGCGACGGTAGTACACTGTCGCAAAAAATAGAAATTTTCATATTTTTAATACTTTTTGCGACGGCACCACACCATCGCAAAAGCAGTGTTCTTGCCGTTGCAAAAAAAAAAGACTTAGCGACGGCATTTTTTGCCGTCTCAAATAACATTTTTAGCAACGGTGAAATAGTGCCGTCGCAAAAAGTCAAGAAATTTCAAACGTTATTAGCGACTGTAAAGTGCCGTCACAAAAGGCTAAAATGCCGTCGCAAAGTATTAGCGACGGCATTGTGCCGTCGCAAAAACTCTTTTGCAACGCCCCCAGTTGCGACCCCCCTCTTGCCGTCGCAAAAAGTTTTTTGCGACGGCATTAGGAGTATTAGCGACGGTATTTTGCCGTCACAAAAAGCTGAAATTTTAGTAGTGAATTTCATGATTTTTGTACAGAAAATTACAAAAGAATGGGAATTTGTATTTGTGTTTGAAAGATTACAAAATTTCACATTTTTTGCATATGTATTATGAAATTCATAGTTATTTATTTATTTATTTACAAAACTGAAAAAAAATTATTCTCAATTTTCTAAGAACCACAAAATTTCTCAGTTTCTATAACAAAAGTTCTACCTTTTTTTCTTTAAAATCTTACGTTGAGTATAGATTTTGTTTGATAGATCTACTAGAATATGTTTTAAAAATAAGAATGTATAGAACAAAAATTATGAAATTTTAGATTTTTGACACAAAAAAAAAAAAAAAAAAAAACTATCTAGCACTTTATTTACGTACACACGCATCTATTGATTTAACGAGATAATGGCATTTTGGTCATGAGCTGACGCATGCTAGTTATGGGTTAAGAAATTTTTTGTATGAATACTATAATTTTATGCTATTCATAAAAAATAAAAATAAAAATAAAAAACTTAAAACTTATTTTCAACACTCATCAAATATTTCCCAAGCTTTCAATTCACATAGAAAATGCTTGTTTGACGAACTATTGAAATTGAACATGTGCGATGGGTTTCTTAGACCGATCAATTTTCTCAATAAACATTTGGTTTCGGCCTAATACAGTAACATTTAAATATGAATTTAGACACGATTAATTTTTCTATATATATTTTCTTTTTTTTTCCTAAGCATTATTATATCTGTTTGATTTCCGTTTTTCAAACCTATTTTTTTGAAAATTTTAGAATTGTTGTTCAGTTGTCCAGAATCTCTGTTTCAGATTATTTTTCAATTTTGATTCCTCATGTGATCTCAATAAAAGCAACAATGATTGAGACCTCTATTTTTTGGATATCCCCACAACTCCCTTTGAATCTCCACTATTGATGGTGTGGATTCCACACATACATGAGTGAGCCTCATACATACATCAATAGTGAAGATCCAAAGGGGTTGTGGGGGTCTTCAAAAAATGAGAGTCTCAAGCATTTTTCCAATAAATGTGAGGTACCATTACAACCTACTACTCTACTCTTACTACTCCTACTAAACTCTGTTTTCGTCTCTTTTTTTGGACCTGCCTTGTCAAATGTATTCTAGAAGCAGGCCTCTCTCTGCAATTGTAGAGGAAAATTTGAAATTACAATAATACATTTTTTGGAAAACTAAACACAAATGCATTTTTAAAATATAATTTTTAAATCATTTTTTTGAAAAATAACTCAAAAAAAGTAAAACCAAACATGGTGATTGGTTTTCCATTGTCTTCTACTAGTGGTGGGAGCTCCCAAAGAATCTATACAATTTTTAAATGAGTTTACAAATAATAAGTTAAAACTGTTTTAAAAAAAATATGCAATTATTGGCAGAGAAGCAGTGGCTGTACTCGCCCGAAGTGCTGTTGTCGACATACATAATTTACAAATTTGCACGGATTCAGGTAATTGCCGATAATTAAAGTGTCCACTGACGTCCTAAGTAGTATTTCTCACGGCACATACACTCAAAATGGTGTTTATTTTTATTTTTTCTCGTTTTTAATATGTAGTTCGTGGGCTGACTCAGTGTTCATCCAAACACCACATTTTATTTATTTATTTATTTACCTTTTGTCAATCAGTTACAAATATTAAGAGAATTTTATTAGAGTGGACAATCAATTATGTTAAAAAGTCGTGAAAATATTATTTTGCTTCTCAAATTATCGCTCAAAAATTAATTTAACACATCTTCTTTTAATAATATCAATTTTGTACATAAACTATTCGATTTTTTTTTAATTTTACTCACTGTCAATTGTTGTCTATAATCAAATATAAGTTATTGATATGACACCTAAATTTCATTTGAAATTTTGTTTTACCCCCTAAAAACTATCTAAAAATATTAATTAAACCTCTGAATAAAATGAAGTTTGGGGGGTCTAATTGATATTTTATCGATAGTTTGAGGGGCAAAATGAAATTTCAAACAAAATTCCATTATCATGTCAGCAACCTCCATTTGATTATAAACCGCAGCTAATGCCAAGAGTAGAATTGATCTAAAATCAAATAGTTTAAGTATAAAATTGATATTATTAAAAAAATTAGAATTGAATTGATATTTGAATGATAGTTTAGGGGCAAAACGATATTTCTCCTAAAAATCTAACAATAATAATACATAACACCAACGGTTAAAGCATCCAACCCGAAATTAATTTGCAAGCATGTATGATGTAATTGTGGAGGTAATAGAGAAGCAAGAGAATAGACTCAGGTGGAAATTCACTGGTGATGGCTGTTGTTTGGGCTTTATTATGTTTGAGTTGGTTTCTTATCAACTCTTGGTATAATGCTAATAAATGATTGGGTTTGTATTTTGGTACTAATTTAGTTGAAATGAATTTATTTTGCTGTAATGCTCTTGCACTCGCCTTCTTTGTTTATGTTTCCCTCAGTATTTTGTAATTTGATTGTTTATCAATAAAATTACTTTTTTGTTGATAAAAAGAATGCTAGACCCAACTCTAATACCATATTAAAACATACAGCCGAAAATCAATTAGCAATGAATAGAAAGACATATGGAATATATTAACCAAACGAGTCTAATAATACAAGAAAGAACCTTACAATAAGAAGAAAAAAGAAATTGAGTCTTCAACAATATGCCTGCTTGGTGCAACTTCTATCAATTGTAAGTTCATTGTAAAAGCAGAGAAGATGAAAGCACCTCTACCTCTATTTCCCAATAATAAGCATTATTCAACATATTTAACAAATTTTTACTTCATAAAACACAAGACTCACCAAACAATTTCGCACAAATTTACAAAATAAAAAAAAAAAAATTATAATAAGTTCTATAAACTATATTAAAACAACCCTAATGATTAATCTCCTAATCTCTCACTTGAGAATATACAGAAGTCGAGTTGGCATTACAACATATAAGGGTTTTAGAGATCAAATGTTTTGTCTCTAAAAGTGAAAATTTTATTGCAAAAGACATTTAGGGACCAATTTCCATCGTCACGAAGATCGTCGCTAAAAGGTCATCCCGAAAAGTCAAAAACAAGACTTTTAGCAACAAAATTTTGAAAATATCACTAATAAATAGGCTTTTATGGACAAAATAATTTGGTCTCAAAAGGATAATAATTCATCACTAATTTTCAATTTTTGTTACTAAAAATATAATGACGACACTTTTCGCAACAAAAATATTTGTGCCAAAAAAATAATTTTATTCCTAAATTTTGATTTCTAAAATCTTAATTTTTTATAGTGTGGTTATCCAAATACTACATTATAAACTCCAGTTTTCTATATATATGGTAGCATTGTTGTAGAGAAGAAACTCAATGTTAGAGGGAAAACTAAATGGAAGGGGTGGTACAATGCTCAGCCAACTATGTACCACTCTCTCCTATAAGCTTTTTAGAGAGAGCAGCTTTTGTATATGGAGATAAGGTCTCCATTGTCTATGGGAATACAAGATATTCATGGAGTGAAACTCACCATAGATGTCTCATGCTCGCCTCTGCTCTCTCTCAGTTGGGTGTTACCCCTGGTGACGTTGTAAGTTCTCCTAAAACCCTTTTTCATCATCTTATTAATGATTTTTAACAATTGAGAATTGCAATATATGGCTAAAATATGAATATTTGAAATTTTGTGTGTATTGAATGATTTTTGTAAAAATCTTTTACTCGAACTCTTCATCTCAAGTATGATTGTGCGGATTAAAGGTGAAGGGACAAATTATATTAGTAGTTTTTGTAATTTGTATTTTGTATTAATTTAGTTTTTAGAGTTTTGATTGCACCATTTTTTTCCTTTAATTTTTTTTTATGTATATATATTGTGTCAATTTACTCCTATTTCCTATTTAAAAATTAGTTTGAAGTCAAATGAAAAAACAAAATAGTTTATTCACTATTTTCAAAGTAATTAAGGTGTTTACGTCTAATCTAAAATGATTCATTTATTTTTTAATGTTTCATTTTATCATAATTAGGGCATTTAGCTTAATAGTTGTATAGCACATTTTATTGTGTGAGGTCTTGGTTAAACTCTGATTCAAAAAAATTTGATACCTTTTGTGATGAGTGGTTAATTTTTTCAAAAAAATAAATCATTTCACCATTGATTTTTATCAAATGTAACAGATGTCATCATTTAAATTAAATTGGCATAAATTAAAAATTTAAGTAACAAAATTAAAACTACAATCTATTTACTAAGATCTATTAACAATATTTATTATCTTCATATACAAATTTCTCATTCCATCAAAATTGGATAAATTTTCATAATTTCACCCCCAATTTTTTATTTTTTTATTTATTTTAAGAATGAAATTTCTCAATGTTTTGAATGACAATTATAGTTTTAAGTTTAAAATTTCTTCTTCTTCTTTTCTTTTTTTTTTTTTAATGTGATTTTCTTTTTCTTTTTCTTTTTCTTTTTTTTTTCTTTTTCTTTTTTAGGTTCTTGTATCTTACATTATTTATTTATTATTTTAAGAGTGAAATTTCTCAATGTTTTGAATCACAATTATAGTTTTAAGGTTAAAATTTCTTCTTCGTTTTTCTTAATGTGATTTTTTTTCTTTTATTTTAATTTTGTTGTATCTTACCCAAAAATAATCAGCTTGTTTAGTTTGAATTTTTAGGATTCACTTTTCAGAAAATTAAAATTTTTTATTTTTCGTATTTTTTTTGTTTTCACTAATTTTTTAAAATATTCTAAGTAGTTTTTTAAATTTTTAGATTCACCAAACATAAATACACTTAAAAAGTATAATATTTGTGAAAAAAATCTTTAGAAAATTCACTAAATACTAAAAATATTTTTTAAAAAATGAGAATTCAATACATTTTTTTTTATTCTAGTGTATTTATTGATTTTTTAAAATATTTTTTTATAAATATTTATTTTTTAGATACATCTAAATAAGGTACATATAAAAAAATAAAAAAATTGCTTAAAATTTTAAAAATATTCGCTAAAAACAAAAAAAATAAAAAACTTAATTTTTAAAAAATTGAATCTAAAAAATTAAAACCAAACACACAGAATAATTTTCCAAAACCAACTTAGCGGGTGTTTGGCAAGCTTCATATAAGCTAACTTTGCCTTCATTTGGCAGGTCAAATTTTTTGACTTTTTGACTATTTTAATCACAAAAAATATAAAATAAACTTTTTAATCTAATAAGATAAAATATTATATCCAAATCATAATCATTTTATTTTTTCGCTCACAGAATCATAAAAGTCAAAAAAATCTATCTCAAATAAGATTTTTTAATTCCAAATTAAAATAGCTAAAAAAATTTAAAAACTAAAAACTCAACACATATCCCAAAAGAACCTGTTGTAAAAGACAAAAAAATAAAAAGCCAAAGGCCTTACCGTTAGAAAAGACTAAAAAACAAAAGTCAGGACATCAATGTGATCAAATGACAAAACTACCTTTCTTTTGTCAGCATCCTACCCCATTCTCACAGTTGGGACACGTGTTCCCAAAACAAGGGTATAATGGGAAAAAATTAATAATAAAAATTGTAATATGTGACATAATATTTATATATATATAATAAAAATAAAATCAAACCCCTAAAGGACCCCTTAGTGATGTGAATATTCAGTAGTGTTTTGAGAAGTTGGTAAAAAATTAATTTTTTGATTTTTTGTGATTTTTTGGCTTTTTTGTGTTAAAAAAATTAACTTTTTTTGTAACTTTTTTGTGTAAAAAAGTTTAAAAAACTAAAAAAACTAGCTTTTTTAGAAAGTTCTCAAAACACTTTTCAATAGTTTAGGCCTCCTTTGATAAGTTGTGATTTTATTTTAGAAGTCAAAAAATTATTAAATTAAAAATTCAATCCCATTACGTAGCTCAAAAATCAGTGGCTCGATTGGCCCTAAAATCAAAACGACGTCGTTTTAATATATATATATATATTTTTTTTCCCCTTTCTCTGTTCTGATCTATGCCTCTTCTTCAACAAAGAAGAAGAAGGAAGAAAGAAAGAAAGAAAGAAAAAAGCAGAGGAAAGCGAGAAGAAGGGAGCAAACCCAAATCACCCGAGCACAGAGAGTGAGATCAACCAAAAATCAAACCCAAATCACCCAACACAAAAAAAAAAAAAATCAACAACAACATCTTCATCAACACATCATCATCATCAACAACACCACTTTCATCAACATCATCATCAAACACATCCAGATCTAGATCCACTAGAAAAAAAAAAAAAAAATACAGAAAACAGAGAAAGTGGCGATCGACAACGATACCCACCGGCGATCGATTGGCGACGACCGCCATCACCTTCTCTTCCTCCTTCTCTCTCGCCTCTCGCTTTCTCTCGTTCTCTCTCTCTTCCTCTCTCCCCATTTCAGATACAAAAAGAAAGAAGAAAAGAAAAAAAAAGAATCCCAAAATGACGTCGTTTTGCGATTCGGGCCAATCTCACGAGCCTTGGAGCTTTCGAGCTACAAGCTATTTTTCTTAAAAATTTATCTTCATTCACTTTATTTTTTACACATTTTATTATATTAAAAACTTATTTTAAATATATTAATTTTTCTTATTTTATATTTTAATCAAAATATTAGAAAATTATTTAAAAATCTGTTTTCAAACGAGTTACTATAGAAATCCAAGATTATCGTATAAGAATGTTGTGATTTGGGTTTGTTGAATTGAAACTGTGAGGAGGATACATTATAGGGTTTTTTTTATGGTACATATTTTTTTGTCATGTGTATTATATGCTAGTTATAATAATTTATATTTTTGATATCACTATTATTATAATTAAATTATTTTCATTTATAATTGAAAGAAACCTAATGAATAATAATCAGATATCATTTGAGTACAAGTTTATTTAATTATAACTAAAATAATAATTATAATATGTTATAACTAACGCTATAACAAGCTACAATCAATTTTTAACAATCACCAAACACCAAGCTACATCTTATAATTACTACTTGTGCCATAACCAAAGACATCTTTGATTGCAATCAAAATAACAACCACATTTGGTGTTTGGATAGTTGGTTGGTGGTGGTTTTTTTTGGCTAAAAACAGTAAATAAACATAAAATAAGATAAAATAACCATAATTATTTTACTTATCAAATCAACTATTATTCCAAATACAATTTTTTTTAACTAGACTAAAATAGTTAAAAACTCAAAAAACCAATTAAACTAGCCGAGTTCTCAAATGAGGCCAATAAGTCATACATAAGTTATACCATGATTAGTTGTTGTAATTAATCATAACAAATATCACAATTAATCATAATTAAAATAAATAAATAAATAAATAATTTAAATGTGTATTATTATAGGGTTGTCCACATATAAGAAGTCGATCATTCAGTAGTATGATCAACATCAATCTTAAGAAATCAAAAATCACAACCATATAATTGGATGAAAGCAAATTAAAATCTCCATCACAATAAATCAGTGGACCCTGCAAACCAAAGTAGTATACATGTAAACAATAAATTAGGGGGGACCCTGCTAACCAAATGGTCTACATGTGAACCTCGTAACATGTTCTCCATAACATGAGCATCGATTTTTTTAGATTATTATTTTTTAAAAAAGTAATTATAAAGTACTATTTTATTTTATTTTTATTAAACTTAAATTTGATTAAAAAAAAAATTTAAATACCTCCAATCTTTTTTCTAAATGTTCATCAAATTAACAGAAAATTATCTTTTCATCGAATTGAAATTTCATCAAATATTTCATTAAATTTGAATTTGATGAAAATTTTAAGAGAATGAAATATCTAACAATATTTTGTGGTATATTTATTTAGGATTGTTTTAAAATTTGATTATTTTAATTAATTTTTTGACTTTTTACGAAAAATTGTGAAAAAAATAATTGACTTTTTTGTAATAACTTTTCGAATATTTTAGCCAATAGCCAAAATAAGCCTTAATAAAGTCTACAAAATAAGTCTAGGCACCAAATTCCTCAATAAAATATTTTTATTGATTAATTGTATGAAGTAAGATTAAAAGTTAAAACAACCTCGATTATCTGGATTTAAATCACCAAATTTTACAAATATATTGCCTGATATATAACAAAAATACAAATATCCTCATATGATTTTTTTAGCCTAGTTTGAGAATTCAATTAAAAGTCAATTTTTTGGCTTTTTGATTTTTTTTGGTCTCATTATCTCTATTTTTTTTTTTGCACGTTTTTTTAAAAAATGACAAAAAGTCAACTTTTAATCTACTTTACAAAATAAACTGTCTTTTAACATATTAACAAAAATCATAAAATTACTTAATTACCCTTTATTTCAAAAAGAGTTACCATATTGTATAATCTAATTCCTCACCCAACTCCCTTTCTTTACCCTCTCCAATAACATTCTAGCCATTATCCCTCTCTACCGAGTGATTATTTGGTAGTTTCAGAGTATTATGTTACTTTATTTATTACTTAACACTTGTTAAATTATTTCTTACAATCATAACAAAAAGTACTTAATCTTACTACTTTAATCAATAAATAACAAGTTAGAGAACAATGTGAATTTATCCCAAAACTACCACATAATTTTTCTTCCCTTCAATCATCTCACTTGCGTCCTCCATCACCTCAAACAGACCTACAAATCCACTTGTACTATATGATGTTGGATTTAGGATGAGTGTGAATTTCCTAATTGTTATATTTGAATCATAAATTTAGATAAAAATTTAAAAAAAGAAGAAAAATATTATTTGCAAATAATTAATGGACAATTAATAAAAAACAAATACTATTTTGCCATGTAATCAGATGATATAAAATAGTGATAAAAATGAGTGAGTGATATATGACAGTCTTTTTTATCCTTATTGAATTGTTGATCACTAATTTAATATAACCATATTAAATTATTGGCTATCAGTTCATCTAAAAGCTCAAGACCTTAAAGAGAGAAGCAATTTTATTATTTATATTATAGTAATAGTCAACATGTGCTATGCATGGCTAAATACATATGATAATGATGTCTATTAATTTTGTATAAATTTTTCAGTTATAAAATTATTTTTCTTATGAATTTTGAGATATATAATAATTATATCTATTAACACCATATGGATTTTTAAATTATAAAATTTAAAATAAAATTTACTTTACCCTATAGCCTAACTCAAGGAGATGCAAATTGAGTGGATTCAACCTGAGTAATTTGAATTCTTACAATTTTATGACATGATCAAAGGAATATTAAATTTGGCCAGACTTGAAAAAAAATTCAGTCAAAACTTAAATAAGGATTATCACAATTCAAACAACCAATTTCTATTGTTAATTATATATATATATATATATAACCTAGTATTAAATTCATGGAAACTTAAAAAAATAAATAAATAAATAAAATTGATAAGAGTTAGACCATGTGATGCGCCATAGAAAATGGCCAACTTCCACCATGTGATGTGCCACAGAAAATGGACAAGTCTACCTGTAACTTCATTATTGCATTAGTTGTGTAATAACCAAATCTTGGGAGTTGATCACTGGTCCCATAAATTCAATCCATTGGAAAAAACGTCTAGAGAGAATCTCTCCATCTTTAAAAAAAAAAAAAATTAAAAAAATTATATATATATATATGTATGAGAATCTCAAACAATATAGTATTTAATTATAGTAATGTTGCTTTCCGATGTACTAACAAAAATTATAGTAATGTTAAAATAGTACGTGGTACGAAATATTAATTTAAATATTGTAATATATATATATTGTACTATAGTGGGATAAAATTATTTTATAACGGTCTAGTTTGTCTTCAGTTTGAGAACAATATTGGACTGCTCAGATCGACCTGTGGGTTCATTTTTTGGTCTCGTTTTGATAATCTGAATCGTTTAATGTGTAGAACTCGTCAAGAACTATATCCTTGTAAAAAATCACGTTAATCGGATATCGATAGTTATTTGATCAGATCAGTTTTGTATATAAAAAAAAATGAACGGTAAAAAAATAAACGATTGACAAAAATTAGATCCGATCAAATAGCTATCAATATCCGATCAACATGATTATAGGAATATAGTACTCGACGAGTTCTATATATTGAACGATTCAGATTATCTAAAAGATGCCTAAAAATGAACCCATGAGCCGGACTGGACGGTCCAGTCTTGATTGGGGACCAACTGGGCCCATTTTATAACATCTGTGACCAATTAACTTTTAAGATAAAATTTACATCTATACAGTATAAATAGCAATTACTACTGTCATATGTGAATGATAAATGAGTGAAAGATAATTTGATACAACTAAATTAAGATAAATTAAGCGTAAAAATAAAAAGTACATTTATGACACAAGGCTATTTGTTTATTTTGTAACTTTAATTTAAAGTTATTAGTTGAAGCATTTTTAAAATTATGGTTAGTTATAGATACATGAAAAAAAAATTAGAAAAATTAAGTGTATAAAAATGTATATAAAAAATCGTAAATGTAATATTCACCACATTGAAAATGAATTTAGATCATACTAATTTTTATGTATATTTTTATATATTTTTCCTCTACACCTATCATTGCAGTAAGCACGTAATATTGTGTAGCAAGAAAATTATAACATATTTATATATTTTCATTATGTTAAAATAATACATAAATTACAACACCACCAATAGTGATGTTTAATAAAATAAATAAATAATCTAATTACACAAAGTGTTGACATTTAGGGGTGTAAATTTGGTCCGAGCCCATCCGAGCCAGGGCTTGGGCCGGCCCATGTTGGACCTCGCAGGCTTCTGCCAAAATTCGAGTCGGCCGGGCCAGGCCAGTCTACAGGCCAGAAAAAGTGGACTCAGGCCCAGGCCCAGGACATATTCGGGCCTTAGGTCGGCCGGTGGGCCTGGACTTGGGTTTGGGCAGGGCTTGAACATTTTTTTTATTTTTTTCCACCAAAAAATGACTTTGGGTCTTAGGTCGGGCTTTGAGTGGGAGTTAATCGGGCCGATGGGCCGGGCAAGACTTCAAAATGATGGCCCAGGCTAGGCCTAGGGTCCCGGGTTAGGCTCAAGCCCAGACCTAACCAAGCCTAATCGGGTCGGCTCTACCCTGAATAGCAGGCTGATTTTAGGCCACCCACGAGCCATTTTTACACTCTTAGTGACATCCATTCCACGCATATCACATGCCACCAATAAAAACTCGAATCCATTGACAGAATTTCACCGAATCCAATTGATTACTGCACTAATGTGTGGTTTGATTAAACAATATTTACATATTATTTAATGTTAATATTTGTATAAAAAATATTTTGTAAATAATAAAAATGTTACCTTTATTTAAGACAGTTGTTTGCAACGTTAAATAATATTATTGACGTATTGTAGCTATAAGTAATCAATTAGTTTGTTTTTCACATTTTGTTTATGATATAACATGTCATAACTATAACTATACATAAGAAACATGAATGATTAAAGCTATTAAAATAATTAAAAATATAAATATTCCAATCAAATGACCGAATATACTATTCAACAATATTAGTTAAGTAATTGGGGTTCACATCGTCCAAATCTGCCAACGGTGATACCAATAATGTAATTTAATATCACCCATATATAATGAAAGTACATGTGAAAGATTAATTATACTCTTTAAGTACAATTGACTTGCCACACACACATATATATATATATATATATATTATAAAGGCCCTGTTTGGTAGAACTGTGGGAAAGTGCTTATAGCTTATGCCTAAACAGCTTATAGCTTATAACTATGAACATAAGTTGATTTCTGACTTATAAATTAAGCATCTCCTGTCCCACTCAAAGAATAAGCTGATTTCTGACTTCCAAAAAGTTATAAGCTATAAGCTATAAACTAAACCAAATACATCAAAATAGCTTAAATTAAGCTGAAAGCTGAAATAAGTAGCTTTTAAACTGCACCAAACAGGCACAAAGACTAAAATACAAGATGTGATTAGATAATGATACTAATGACATTATGGCCTCTTTTAAGTGCTTGGCTTTTAGCCACGTTTGTGTGTTTGTAGCAAAAGTTAAAAGTTGATTTTTTTATATTTAAAGACATTGGGAAAGTTGGTTTTCAGCCACTAGTGAAATTATAATTCTACCCCTTATGGGTCAAAATGTGCTACATTGGTGAAGTTGTAAGTATTTTAAGTTGAATGAGAGTAGTTTGGTCATTTTATTGTGATTTGATATCATAAATTAATATTAATAAAAAAAGTCAAAAGTAACTTTTTACCAACTTCCCAACTCACTTGTCTAAAAAAATCAAAAAATCATTTTTTACTATCTTCTCAAGACACTCCTATATAATCGTTGTATTGCAGTTTTTTTTGCCTAAAAAGGAATGAAAACTTTTATGAAAACAATTTTTAAAACCAATTTCTTTAACAAGTTTCCGTATCAATTTTAGTTATTGGGGGGCTTGGTTTCTAAAATGAAAAAAATGTCCTAATACAGTAAAATCTCATTAGAGGACAACCTACCCAGGACAGAACTTTTATTTATTTTTTAAGAAGGCAAGACTAATTAATTAGTTAGGCTTATTTCTGCATTGCAACTTCTTTTTTTTTCCCCCCAAACATTTTGTAGATTTGAAACAATTTGATATATGCATGGTTTTCATGGCCTCAAATTTTCATGGCATATCAATATATCCAAAAACTCAAATTTTTTGGAAGCCAAATAAATTCGTGGGTGCTAAATTTCTCACTATGATTGAAAACCCTAATTTTGTAACAAGGGCAGGTTGCAGCTTTGGCGCCGAACGTTCCAGCACTCTATGAATTGCACTTTGGTGTTCCAATGGCAGGGGCAGTCCTTTCTGCACTTAACACGATGCTTGATGCATCCATGTTAACATTGTTATTACAACAATTAGAGCCCAGAATCATTTTTGTCGATTACCAATTTGTTGCGGTTGGCCTCAAAGCATTGGAGAAGCTCTCATCGCTAACCAAAACCAAGCCTCCAGTTCTTGTTGTTGTCGCAGGGGACAATAAATCTTCAATATTCATAAAAGAACTCCCATCGGGTAGCCTAGACTATAACGAGGTTCTAGCAACAGGACAAATTGATTTCAAGATTATACCTCCAAGTGATGAGTGTCATCCAATCTCAGTGAATTACACTTCTGGCTCAACAGGGATGCCTAAGGGCGTGGTGTATAGCCATAGAGCCGCCTATCTTAATACGTTGGCTGAGATTTTTCGTAGTGAGATGAGAGAGATGCCGGTGTTTCTATGGACAGTGGACATGTTTCGCTATAATGGGTGGTGCTTCACTTGGGCAGTGGCGGCTTTAGGTGGCACCAATATCTGTATTAGAAATGTCACAACAAAAGTCATCTTTGATTCCATTTGTCTTCACAAGGTGACACATTTTTGTGGTTCAACCACCATATTGAACATGATTGCAAATTCTCCCACCACAGATCATCAGATACTTTCTAGCAAGGCGGTTATGATAGTTGCCGGAGCACTGCCACTACCTCAAACTGTCGACAAAATTAAGGAATTGGGTTTCAATGTCATTCATGCCTATGGAATGACAGAAGCACTTGGTCCAGTGACTGTTAAATTGTTAGTACCCTTAGGTGATGAACATGAGAAGATTAAATGTCGCGAAGGGATTCACCACATTATGATGGAAGGAGTTGATGTAAAAGATCCAACAACGATGTTAAGTGTACCGTCTGATGGGAAAACCATCGGTGAGGTGATGCTTAAGAGCAACACTATGATGTCAGGGTACTTAAAAAATTCACAAGCGACTCAACGAGCTTTTAGGGGCGGGTGGTATAGGACTGGGGACTTGGGAGTCAGACATCCAAACGGATACATACAAATAAAGGACCGTGTTGTTGACACAATTAGTTGTGGGGGAGAGATTATAAGCACACTTGAGGTTGAAGCAGTGCTAGCTAGTCATCCAATGGTGCTTGAAGCCGCTGTTGTTGGAAGGCCTGACGAGCGTTTAGGGGCGACGCCTTGTGTTTTTGTTAGGTTGAAAGAGGGGTTCAGTAGTACAAGTGCCCAAGAAATTATTGAGTTTTGTAGAGATAGATTGCCAAATTATGAGGCTCCTTGGAGTGTAGTTTTTGGGGATTTGCCAGTCAATTCAACTGGAAAGATACAAAAATTTGTTCTTAGAGAGGAGGTCAAAGCCATGGGCAATCTTCCTTGCTCAAATGGACATTGATGTAACTATGAAACCACAATAATTTAGGGCTTTCTTGTAAAATTGTGAATGTTGGTTTCATATAACTCAACTGTTTGTCAAATAAAACACATGTTTTGCAATTTCATTGAATTGTTCGTTATATAATATGTGTTCTATGCTTGATTTTAAATAAATAATTAAAAATTATTTTTGAAATTAAAAAATTAAAAATTAAAATATACAGAAAAAAATTTATTTAGAATTAAGTAAATTTCAATTATTTTCATCGGAATTTCACTTGAGCGTTTTTTTCTTTTTTGATTGTTTTGCGATTATGTTTTGCATTCTAAATAACAAACACATATGTCGTAACACAATTAGTAGAATTAAAGAGAACATATGGTAAACAAGCTACAAAAATCCATTTTTTTTAAGAACAAAAAATTCACTTTTAATAAAATATAAATATAGTTCGTCATAGGTTTTAGAATTTTAACTTGCTCTATGCCAGATTCATATGGTGATACAGTAATATGCATATGTCAATATTCTAATTACTATTCCTTTTTATGAACTTGAGAAAGAATTTGTAGTTTAGATAAATCTCAGAAATTGTAATTAAAATTTATTCTATTTTTTATATCCTTTATTTAGGTACTTCATATGAAATTCAGTAGTATATTATACCCCTAAAAATACAGGATATGCAATACCACATCCCTTTTGGTATTGCATATCCTCCATCAGAGAATATGTGTTATTTTTCATCTAACAGTAAAAATATAATCATTCTCTTCTTATCTCATGTTATATTCTATTCTAACCAAACATAGTACATACATGCCTCCATAATTTATATATATATATATATATATAATTCATCTTATATCCTAAACATATTATATCTCATCATATATCTCTAATCATTATATATACACCAAACCCCCTTGAGACTGTTAATATCATGTTTGTTTGCAAAGTGAAGCTGGGATTAGTAGTCCTTTCGAACTAGCATGGCCCTTGGAGGAGAGGATTAGCAAAGGTCTCCAAGCATTGGGTTTCAAAATTAGTGAGGGGATTAACTTGGAAAAAATATTATTTTGCCTATGTTTGTGTGTTTGTGTGTGTGGTTTTCAAAAACACCAAAGGGTAGTATTTCATATAGCTGATCCCCTTACTAAAATATATCACAAATAAATACAATTTTTTTTTCTTTTTAATTTTCTCACTAACAATTTTTGCACTGACAATTCCATTCAACCTAAGTCTAGAAACAAACTGCCCTTGGAGCTCTCCTCTATAGGATGTCAGCTTATGTTAAATCCTCCACTAAGTGAGGGTGAATCTTGTCTCAAATCAACTTGGGGGTAACTCAATTGAAAAATGCTTTGAGCTCTAATTTTTGAGTTCTAAAGCTAGCTCTAATGAGTTAACAGTGAAACCCACTCACTGTGATGTGATATTTTGGTCTTGATTTTTCTTTTTGCTTTTTTTTTCTCATTGCCATGTCGTAGTGCTTTGAATCATCGATGAACTCAATTAGCCACTTTTGTAGTCTTCTATTTGGGAGATTAGGGAGTCAATATATTTTTTGCCAACAATTTCTCTCATTATAGGAGTTGTAGGTAGTTGTTTATTTCTTCCCAAATTTGAGCTGCTTCTTATGGTAGTTGTTGGGTTTGGTGCCTATCGGGCTTCTAATATGTGTTAGATTCTAATTGATTAGTTTAATATAATTATTCTTATATTTGTAATTAATCTCTTACTAATAAAGTAGGAAAAAAATGTATCAATTTTTTATGAATTCTGCTAACAAATTACTCATTGGGTGTTCATTAAGGATCAAATAATGTCAAATAAGATATAATTTTAATATATGTTTTACATATTTTTGTGTACTTTATATATTTTTACACATTTTTATATTTTTTGATATATTTTCCATTAGTGGTTGATAGCATTTCTTTTAAAAAAAAAAAAAAAACTTAGGTAGTGTTTGGTAACGTTTACGTTTTTGGTTTATATTTACAAAAATTTTATAAACTGATTTTTATTTATTTTAAAAAAAAAACATAAATTACAAATACATTTGGTTTGAACAAAATGTTTAAAAAAATTTAAAAACATAAACTAAAAAATATTTTTGTTCAGGCCTAAAATATTTATATTTATTTTTTTTATTTACGACAATGGGATCACACACATTATAATTGAAAAAAAATAATTCAAAAAATTAATTGAAAAAAAATTAATTGGAAAAAAAATTAATTGAAAAAAAATTAATTGGAAAAAAAATTAATTGAAAAAAATATTTGAAAAAAAAAATTGAAAAAAAAATGAAAAAAATAATTATTTGAAAAAATAATTATTTGAAAAAAAATTAATTGAAAAAAAATGAAAAAAATTAATTAAAAAATAATTGAAAAATAATTTAATTGGGAAAAAAATTTTGAAAAAAAATTAATTGAAAAAAAAAATTGTTTGAAAAAAAAAATTGAAAACTGAAAACGTAAACTCATTTTTTGAGTTTACGTTTTTTTCTTTAAATTTATAAACTGAGACAACCATTTATAAACTAAAAAAATTATCAAACAAGTTTTTATGATAATTTTTTAAGTTTTTATAAATATAACTGAAAAGTGAAAACATAATGATTACCAAACAGACTCTTAACATTTGGTATGGTACTTTAAAAAGATTGGATAGTTTAGTTTGGGTTTGTGGGCCCGTTATGGCCATACTTTGATTATTCAATTTATAATATTTTAGATCCCATTTGTTAGATCATTCATATAGAAAAAAAATTGACTATTTATGATAATTATTACCACGTGTTTTAATTACATTTGTTTTTAAGGAGGAAAAAAATGAAATTATCCATTTCAATCCACTTCGTGATATTCAAATCATTCTTAAAATTTAATATTTAATTCATTCTTAAAATTTTCTTAAATCTCTAAACTGAGCAACATGTGACATTGGACAATAATTATTGGGTATTCTCATAGTAAAATGTGATATTGTTTATCTAGTAATCCAAATTAATAAAGTTGTAAAAAAAATTATTGATAAAATATAATAACTTATTTTTATTAGATAGTTGAAAGTAAAAAAACGATTCACATAATTTAATTGGAAATTTTTATTTGTTGAAAATTTTATGAAAGTTAAATATTACATTAAAAGTATCTAATAATTTTCTTGACGGACATTCCATGTTAGTGGGGCAAAGTACAATTTTGACGGATTGCATGGAGATCGCTATTACAACCAAACATAATCATTGACTACATTACCAGTTAACAAAGCGCAGATGGCCCCAAGTCCCTATCCAATTAACGAGCACCATACAAGCATTGTGGTGGTGTACTACAACTCTCTTCCACTTATTTTCATCCAAATTTAGGAACATTTTAATGTGTGGACTAAAATTTTAATGTCATGGTAGCACTTCATCACATTCAGTGAGTAATTATCTTTCCACATATAGATGACAAGGTAAATAGAAAAAAATTAGGAGAATTTACGTGTAAATTTTAATGGGTAAATTTATTATTTAATAAGTTATATGATAATTATTGACATTTTCTTATTAAATACTATAAAAAATTATACCAATTGTTAATTTTTAACAACAGTTTAAAAATTTTGTTACAAAAGATATCATTAATTATAAGTTTTAGTGATAGTTTAAAAAAATTATTACCAAAAAAGTCACTAATTTTTAATTTTCACCGACAGTGTAAAAAATTTGTTATTGAAAAATGTCACTAATTATAAATTTTAGTGACAATTTATAAAAATTGTAACAAAAAAGTCACTAATTGATAATTTTTAGCGACATGCAAAAAAAACGCCACAAAAAATTATTTTAGCAATAATTTTACTAGAATTTATTTCAATAGGACTTGATAGAAATTTAATCTAACTGGTAGGACCTATTAGTTGTTTACCCAAAAAATTATTAGATAGTGATTCTGACGGAGTAGTATTGTTGTACTCATATGTAGGGATTGGTCTCGTTTTGGAATTAACTTTTTTAGTATTTTTTTAATTTTTTTTATGAGGTAAAAAAGAAGTTAATGTGTTTGAAAATGACTTTTTTTTCTTAATTGTATTGAAAATCATAAATTATTGAGATGTTTGACAATTTTTTTCAATATGTATAATTTTTAACTTTTTTATTGAATTTTGATTTTTTTGCTTTTCCTTTTCTTTTTGCACGACTATTTTAACCAAAAAGTCAAGTTGCTGAAGGAGCCTCAGATAGTGGATTTGATAACGGCTTTCTAGTAAGAATAATAGTACACTTATCATCTTTTTATATTACTTTTAGTATATCATTTTATGAGTTAATATATTATTGATATAATGGGTTGTATCATTTATATCTATTTGGAATACAATGCTACTAACCTCTCACACGTGCTATGCACGGGATAATTATATATATTTATTTTTATTTTAGATTTTTTTTAATATATAAATTATATTTTTAAAGATTTTTTATAAAAATAATTTAACAATCTTATCACTAACCATAGTGTATGAGAGAATTTAAAAATGATACTACAGTAATTATACACAGATTGTATCTATAATTATTTGTATGGAGAGATTTTAAATGCTGATCAGGGGATTTTGATCAAATCAATAAATGTAGGCATGTGGAAAGACATGTGAATTGAAAAAAGTTAATAAATGCTGATCAAGAAATTTTGACCAAATCAATAAATGCTGAGTTTTTTTTTTTTTTTTTTTTAAATAAAAAATTTAAAAAATTCATATTGGGATATTGAAGCTCCCACATGCCTTGGGGTTAAAAATTCTCTTTTGCTTAATATATAGTATAGATAACATATGAGGTGGTACACCAAAGTAATTCTTTTTATTGTAATTTTTTTTATAATATTCTTAAAAAAATTAAAATGCATTTTGCTTTTGATTTTGTAAGATTAGAGCTAAAAAGTATTTAAAAAAAATCTGAACTTTTTTTGAATTTTTTGAAAAAAAAAAAGATCCTTTTGAACTAAATGGGTGCAAAAAAAGAAATTTAACATTTTTTTAAAAAAAAATTCACTAAATATAAAAAATATAAAATTTTAATTATTTCCAAATAAAACCTAAATCTAAATGAAACAAAAATATTTTGCAAATGCAAAATTGTTGAAGCTCTCAATTTTCGTATTAAAATGATGAAAATTAGTTAAATATCAAAGATATCTATGTGAGATAAGCACTCAAATTTCCACGGACAACGGGTATGGGTGATAGGGTGGCAGATTCACATATGTGTGTGTCCGCGCGCGTGAGAGAGAGAGAGAGAGAGAGAGAGAGAGAGAATGATCTACTTTTTCTTACGAGTAAGAGTTTGTTTGGTTACACTAAAAAAATGTATTTATTTATCTTTTTATTTTTTTGAGTTACATTCTTTTTTTTACTTTTTTTTTTTTGTATATTTTTTTTGTAAAAAATTAAAAAGTACACCTATTTAAATTATCTCAAACAAATTATGTGCATAGAAATCAAATACAGAATGAGACATAACTCTCTTACAAGGAGTGGAGCCTATATGAGACCCACATATGAGACACATCCCTTTTGAAAGGGTTATATCCCATTCTGTATTTGATTTATGTGTCCCTAATATTACTATTGCCTTTTCTTAACTTAAAAGTAATAGATTAAGAGGCATGTTTGGCTGTGTTTTATTCTTATTTTTATATTTTTAAAATGCAGTTGTGTTTTATTCTTATTTTTATATTTATATTTTTAAGATAAAATTTTAAAGGTATCCATTGTTTTCATATTGTTTTCAATTTTGTGTTAACAGTTTTAAAAAAAGTGACAAATTCATTTTGATATTTTCTAAAAAATGAGTTGTTTAAAAAAAAATGCAAAAACAATTTCGAAAATAGTTCATACAACAAATTTTATGTGTTTTTCAAATAAATAAAAGCACAATCAAACAAAAAATTATTTCTTTTAATTGATTTGTCCCTTTCCCTCGCTTTCTTCTCTTAATTTTTTGGGTTCCCTTTGTAATGAATGGTACTTAGGGGCAGCGATGGTCATATAAAAATGATCCTTGTCGGGAATTAGGCATGGAGACAGGTAAAAATTAAAATCGAGCATTGCCTGTTATCATTCTTAAAAATAAGACATTACTTGGTGAAATTTAAGGATGGCTCTTTTTCTATTAAATTGGGTCAAGAATATTTTGTCTTCAAATCATTATTTATTTCAATACACTTCAAAATTAAATTATGTGAAAATCTTGAAAAGGATGAATCTTAATATATAATTAAATTATTATGAATATATTGAAATAAGAGATAAAAATTGGAAAACAAAGGATACCAGTAACCCGCACTAATTCATAACATTTTATATTAATTTTCTAGGTCACATGTATTTTTATTTTTTATTTTTTATTTTTTATTGAGGATCACATGTATGACATGGGCAATCAAATGATAATAATAATTGATTATATGACCGTCATCAGGGTAGGTATGGCATGTGCATTTGTACTGTGCAATCAGGAGCAAGGATATTTTAGAGTTTTTTTTTTTTTAAAGTTTCTTAGAGTGGTACATTGTGTGGTTGGGATTTAATGACAAGTCACATTAATTTTTTAGCATTAAATCTCAATCACATAATACACCACTTTAAGAAATTTTAGGAAAAAAGCACTCTAGAGGATCCTTGGTGGTGCAATCAGTGCTATAGTTTGGGCAATCATTCTATGTTGTGGGGACCAAGAATAAAGTAAAACTGATTCTTTCCCCCAAACACTGCCTTAGTCATCAACCAGCTATTCAGATGGGCTCCATTTAAAAGATTGGACTTTAAATGATGATCACATAACATAATGATCAAAATATAAATAGAAAATAGAAAAGCATTGCCAGCTTCAAGTGTTGGCTGATAGGTTCGTGGAGGAGAGACAAAATATTACATATAGGACGCATCACTCACCTTCAAAGTGGTCGGGCTCATATGATTGATTCTTGAAAAAATAAATCTCCATTACCCCCTTTTTCTTTCTTCTTTTTTTTTTTTTTTGTAATTTGAAATTTCTATTATCTTAATAATTTCTTAATGAATTTTAAGATCTATCATTAAAATATGATACTCATGAAAAAGGCATCTCAAATGTTATGCTCACCACTATAATATTTATAAAAAAAAATATAATGGTTAGTCCTGATGAGAGAGTATCTCAATCGATAGATGAAATCAATCTTAATCACAAAAAAAAAATAAAAATAATAAAAATAATTTTCATATTAAAAAATTATCTTGTAAAGTTAAGAAACAATTGAGACCATCTTGGCTTAAGCTAATGTTTAATGTTTAGTGCAACTCTTTTAAGACTTGTGTTTTTTTTTTTTTTAAGGGAAACTTGGTTAAAACCCTCTGAGCCTAACACGTTAATCCTAAACTCCATGAATAGAAAGCATGTCCTTTATGAAGGACAAATTAATATTTTTTTTTTCTTTTTCTAGACAATATTGCTTGACTATACATTTTAGTGATGACCAACGAAGCATTCTTTCCTTTAATTCTTTGGTGTTGAAAGATTGGAATTCGAATTTTAGCGATAACCAACGAAGCATTCTTCCCTTTAATTCTTTGGTGTTGAAAGATTGGAATTCGATTCCATTCGTGCCTATTTGTTGGTTTTTGAAAGGAAATTGGAGGTTGTTGAGACAATGAAGCCATTGGAAGCCTTGCAAGATCTGATCGAAGAAGCTAGTGTACTAGGCACTTTGTATCTATGTAGTATCTTACTTTTTGACTCTTAAGTTCTTCAATTTCGATGCAACTCAATGCTTTTCAACATCAAAGAAATTGATTCTTTCTGTTAAAAATTAATGGTTAACATCGGAGGTGGTTTTTGTGGTTTCTGGATCAAGAAATTGTTGAATTTGTATTCTGATATATAGAATATATTAATTTAATCTCAATTGGGGTGTGACGTTGTAAATTTTGAATTAGGATTGTGTTGTGTAGTTTTTTTGTGAATTGGCATGAAGGTGATATGTGTCGAAAGTAGTGTGTTTAGTTTTTAGTTCAAATATAAAATTGGCACATCCAAGCAATCATGCAAAGTTCAGCAAAATCAATCTCGTAAAACATGTGCTTATCTATGAAATTGGGATCCTCGGAAAACAAACAAGAGTAGCAATGATCAAACAACGTAATAAATAAGCATAAAGGCACATTGTTACAAATTCTTTATACATGAAAACTACAATGTTGAGTAGTTGACATGTATCATGGCTCTTCTCCACCCCTTCTTTCTCTCTCTCTCTCTCTCTCTCTCTCTCTCTCATATGCTTCAGTAGTAAACTTCCCAGTCTCATCAATGTCTTCGTTCTTCTCAAGATAAGATTGTCTAGAAAAAAAAAAGAAAAAATATTAATTTGTATTTCAGGAAGAACATGCTTCCTATTTAGGGGGTTAAAGAAGTAAAATATTTTAGAGGAGTGATGGAGACTCCCTCCAATCACCATCCCTACCACCCCCACACACATGTGGTAGGTGGTGATTGGAGGACAAGGGAAACAAAAACAAAAAAAAAAAAAAAAAATCCAACCAATGAGAGAGAGAGGGGGTCAAAGGGGATGGGAAAAAAAGGGGGTCTTAGACATTTTTGAATATTTTAAATTGTCTTTTACACAGCAACATATTTTGTCTAGGGGGGTTTTGGCCAAATTTTCCTTAATAGTATTGGGTTTTTTAAGAATTTTTTTTTATATTTATCCTCAATATATTAAAATTTTATTATGAAAAGATTTTAACGAAATTCTTTTTTCTTTTTTAGGAAATTACACTGGCATAGTGTCAATAAAAAATATTTACAAAAAAATAAAAATTATTACAAATATTAATAATTAATATCATAAACTTTTCCATTAATATGCAACAACTTTTTAAAAATTATTCTCAATAATAATTTTTCTTTTTCTTTTTTATAGTCAAGGGATAAAGTGGAGTGAATCTCGAGATTCGTGTCGGATGTTCAATTTGACAATTTTGAGAGTTTGGTATTTTTACAGTTCACCAATAACTCTTGATCTTTTGAAACTTGTGTTATTATTGATCAAAAGATGACATAGGGGTGTTTTGAGAATTTTTTTAAAAAATTAATTTTTTGATTTTTTAATTTTTTTTGTAATTTTTTGTAAAAAAAATTAAAAAATCATAAAAATTTAAAAAAATTTAATTTTTTATTAACTTTTTAAAACACCACGTAATAAAAGATGGATTGTTTTCATGAGTGGGTTAATTCACGAGCCAAGGTTCTCTCCTTGCAGCCTTGTACTTGTGCCCGTCCTTACAGGCCTTCGGGTCTACTTTTAGGCCCAATTTTAATAATTCGAACCGTTCATATTTTATGATTTATTCAGTATATCATACCTGTAAAAAATCAAGTTGATCGGATATCAGAAAGCATATGTTCGGAAAACTGTTTATTAAATTATTTAAAAAATAGTTTTTAGTTCAATTTTTCGAACACATACTTTCTGATATCCGATCAACTTGATTTTTTACAGGTATGATGTACTGAATAAATTATAAAATATGAACGGTTCGGATTATCAAAATTGGGCCTAAAAGTAGACCCGAAGGCCTGTAAGGACGGGCGCAAGTACGAAAGCTGCAAGGAGAGGATCCTCATTCTTCACAACTATGAGATTCCTTTCACATGTGTAGGTATATTTCTTTAATAATTAAGGGTTCGAATCAACTTAGGTAAATATGGATTAATCTCCTAGAGCCAAGCAAGTTATCATCACTTTAGGCTGTCTTATATAGAACCCCTGTCTTATATAATTAAGCTAACTAGCATCATGCACGTGGCCTGTAACAATGTTCATATACACCATATAATTATTGCTTTCATTAAAATAAAAAGGCATCAATGACACTCTGCACAAATACATATATTTTTCAATTTTTTTTATAAAAATAATAAATCATTTTTACAATATATAAAATATCTCAATAAAATAATATGAGAAACTATAAAACAAAAATAAATGTAATTATTCGGTAGAAGGATCTTAATAACAAGAAGCTATTAAAGTGGTCTTGTGATATATAAACATGTGATTTTTTTTGGAGGTGTAGTGATTGATAGAGAAGTTTGTGTTGAGATAGTAAAAATAGTAAGAGTTGTTTGGTGATTTGTTGGTGGTATGAGGGCATAGAATAAATAATTTCCTATGAATAACACTTAAAAAAATTAATAAGGATAAATATTCACCTCCCTTAAAATTAAAAAAATATAATTTATTTATAATTTTTTAAATAATTACACTAGTCTCTCTTAAGTTTTTTTTATTAGTAATTAATTAGTCATAGTAATAAAAAAAAAAAGATATTATCATATAATGGTTATATTTTGATTATGAATTTGAATAGGGATTTTAAAAAAAAGAAAAAGAAAAAAAGTGAGTGGAATATTTGTGAAAGAAAAATATATTTTATTTATATTTTATCTATTTTTAAAAAAAAAAAATTACTATCTAAATTTATGATTATAAAATGCATGTTTATATATCTACCCACAATTTTTATTAATTTTCACCCATTTAACATAATTAAAAAGGAGAATAATATAATTATCAACAGTGTTGAGGACCTAGTGGGGGTGACCTCAGCACCCCCACCTCCACGTGGAGGGCTGTGAGAGCCAGACTAAAAAAGGAAAAAAAATTGAATCAATAAAAAAACAGTGGGGGTGGCTGGTCACCTCCACTGGAGTCTAGTCTTTTTTTCTATAATTATATCAAAAAATATATATTTTAGAAATAATTACAAATTTGAAGAAAATTAGTGTAATTTACTCAAGTAATCATGTTGATGAATTAGTGGGTCCCACTGAAATGCAAACATTAATGGATCCCCTGACCAACACCAACAGAATCTCCAAACTAACCTTCTCTCCTTCCTTGGTATGAGCAACTGTCACTGTAATGGATATATGTGTTGGTTTATACGGGACGAAATTATCGAAGGAATCAAAAATAAATAATTTTTTTTATTAAATATATATATGCACATATATATAATATGACATATAAATCTTGTATATATATATATATAAAATTAAGAAAAAATTACCAGTAAATCCTATGTGGTAGAAAGTTAAACCATTTAGTCTTACAAGTTTTCTTATGCACCATTTAGGGGTTGTTTAGAATGATCTAAATAAGTGCACTTTTTGACTTTTTATGAAATATGAGTTAGGTTTGAAATGATGTGGTAGAGAGGTGATGTGATTTAAATAAGATGATATAATTTAAATAGGATAGTAACTTTTTGACTTTTTAACTTTTTTGTGTTATGCCAAACTTAACCTTAGTCCTACTATCTACATCAGCAACATCAACAACATCATTAACATCATCAAAACATTAGCTACATTAGCAACATTAACTGCACCAATCGACAATATCAAACATTAACAAAACATCATTCAAAAAAAAAATAAAATGAACATCATCAACATCAACAACATCATGATGTTCTTCAACGATGTTCAAATCAAATCGAATCAATACGAGCCCTAATCGACTCCCCAACAGACAGATCCATGACTCTTCTTCTACCAAGACTCATGCTTGGCACAACGACCAACCACCCCTGAGACCTGCTCCGCCCGACGACTCGTCGGAGCTTAATCGAAAACCTAATGACCCCAACGCCCATGGAGAATCGTCTCACGGGGGGCTCTCTGGCTATTAATTTGACCCTTCTGGGATCATTCCCCACGCTAAGGAGAACTCCGGCGGCGACGATTTGAGATTCTGGCAAAGCCCGTTCTTTCAACAACTTGAGCAACGGCGGAACTCCGCCTTCTTCGACGATCATCTTCTTATTCAAATCGTTCTCTCAGGCAAGGGAAAGAGGTTGTTGGCAACGTCGATATGGCCGCGGTGGTGGTGGTTCATTTGTACGGCGGCGATGTAGGTCCAGACAAAGGCGAGGGTAGGGTCGTTGCTAGCGATGGGAGGGAGAGAGAGATTGGGGCCTCCGCCGTCGGAGTCGAAATCGAAGATGGAGAGGAGCCAGGCGACGTCGGCGGAGGAGGAATCGAGGAGGGAGGAGACCTTGCGGTGGTCTGTTCGAAGATTTTCATTCAATACGTTTAGGGTTTTTTCTGATTAGGATTTTTTTTTATTTATAAAAAATAAATATGAATTGTATAGATGACTTTTGATGATAATGTTTTTGACGATGGCGATGAAGCCTTATGATGGCGATGATGTGTGTTGTTTTGATGATGATGACGTTTGATGTTGTTTTGATGGTATTGTTGTGATGTTTGATGTTGTGATGTTGTGTTGTTGATGATGTGATGACGTTTGATGATGATGATGTTGTAATGTTTGATATTGTTTTGATGATGATGTTATGATGTTTGATATTGTTTTGATGATGATGTTATGATGTTTGATGTTGTTTTGATAATGATATTGTGATGTTTGATGTTGTTTTGATGATGATGATGTTGTTTTGACGATGATGATGTTTGATGTTTGATGTTTAATGTTTAATGGTCATTAACATTGGGATAGGACCTAACGGTTCATAAGAAAATTCATAGGACCAAATGGGTTACAAGATACAAATTTGGGATTTATTGGTGCATCTCCCATTAAATGTTATAAAAGTTTTTTTAGTGCAAAAGAAAAAGAGGGCACAAGATAAGAGAAAAATAAGTAATTATTCAGTAATTTCGGAATATAGACATGTGGTATTTTATAACATTATGATTAGTGAAGAAAGTATGTAAGTGGAGTATTGTGATAGATGATTAAAAAATATAAGAAAATATATTAAATAATGATTGATAAAGGAGTACAAATACGTAATATTCCCAAAACATTAAATAATTTCTTAAAAAAAATGAGATATGTTTTTTTTTATATTAAGGCCATTTTATCTATAAAATAAGATATATTTTTAAAATGTTATATAATTTTTACAGAAACAGGAGCATGACCCTATGATCTTCTCCTAGCTTAGTCCTTCCTGATCGTATACTCCCTCACTCACATCTATATATATAAGCACACATACAATACAAATCAACATATGGACTTGGGGTTCTTTTGGATTAAATTTTTCTCCAACTAAAACCCTCGGGTAATCATCTGTTTCTTTTTCTTTTTGTACAGTTATCCACATTGTTGAATTTCTTTAATGGACCTCTGTTTGGTTGCCGAGAAAGCTGCAGGAAAAGGCTTAGCTGAATTGTGTTCTTCCACTTTTCTCGGGAGCCAAACAAGGAAGAATACAAAGATTAACAGTTTCTGTTCTTTTTTCCTGCAAGTTTCTCTGTAAACAAACGCAGAACGACACGGCACTAGAAGGAATTTTCACTTGTTCTTCGATAATTCGCAGATACTGCATCTGGATCTTTCGTTAATAGTCCCAAAATATAGTTGGATCAAATATGACAGTAACTAAGCTTGCTGGTGCACTTGCTTGTGGAATTGCTGGTAAAAGATGTGAGAGGAGAGCAATTAGACAAGCTTTTGAGGACAACAACTCTACTCGAGATCTTCGTTTTCGTTATCCCGGGGCGATTTATAGAAAGGAATTGAGATCAAACAAAGTGGTTCGGAATTGTGGATTAGTCAGTGGTGAACAGGCTTTAGATTATGAATTGGTTCCTTCTACTGTAGAGGAAATATTAGATTCCTCCACACACAGACTCATTAATGGCTCAACTGAGGGATTCATGTAAGACTCATGATTCTTCCACCATCAATTCCCTGTTGTTTTAAATCATTTTTGCATATTTTTATCACCCAATTCACATAATTGAAATATTCTTTCATGGTCTTTCAGATACTTCTCTTTGCATTTTGTGAATTGTGATTCTTGCAGTTAGTTTCTTTTTTGTACTTTGTATGGTTGTTGAAAGTTCTGAATTGTTTCTTAGCGCGCATACGGGGACCTCAGCGAGTCAATCACGGTCCCAAGTGTCCAGACTGAGCTTATAATGCTTTCTATACCAGCAATTGCTGGGCAAGCCATTGAGCCCTTGGCACTACTTATGGAGACAGCTTATATTGGCAGACTGGGTAAGTTTTCCCCTCTTCTCTGTTTTATTCTTTGCATCTGTATTCTTTCCCACTTTATGGGGACCAGGAGAGTCTTTTTCTTTGTTTTAACTGCTAATAATCTTGTTTGTAGATTTATAAGAGGACTTGTGCTTGAGACAAATTCGATATGGTGCATATCAATCTGCCCTGACTATAATACTGTTAGTAGGTGTTGGCATTCTATATTGGTTTCTCCATCTGGAAATTTACTTTCTTAATTTCGTTGGTTTGTGTAAGAATATTGTTCTTTCAATCTGTCTCTGTCACCATTAATGAAAAAGTTGGGTTCCGTAATAGAGGAAGTTCTGCTTTTTATTGTTTCTTGGGCTATATTTAGATCAAGGATTTGGTAAGGGAAAAATAAAAGATAGGTGAAATGTAAATGAAATATATAGCTACATTTCACCTACCTTTTTCCCTTTCCCTTTTCCAAATTCCAATCCAAATCCATAATCCAAACACAACATTAGTGTCCCATGCATATATATAAATTGGAAAATCTATGATTAATCCTATTCTTCATGTTACAATTATGGTCTTCACCTTCATCAGCATATAAAAGTTTGGCATGTTATATGGCCGTTTAAGTACCTCAGTTCACAGAAGGCACATACAATGTGAGAAAGCATTTTATACACTTTAGTAACTACTGCATAGAATCTACTTGACTTGTCCAGGTCTACCGAGGGTTATGTTTATTTTGTGTGATTCTTCTAGTGAGAGACATCAAATTTGACACATTTTTGGTGACTTTGCCAAAATAGATTTATCTTATTTGAACTTGATAAAAGGAAAACTCTCTCTCTCTGATGCATTTCTTTCCTGGAAACAATTTTTTTTTTTTTTTTAATTTTCTATTTTTCTGTTTTTTGTTTTAGGGTGGTGGCCATGATTCTTCTATTTGTACCATACCATAAGTTAGTTTTTTTTTTTTCATTTATCTTATAATTTAACTGATCTCATATAATTATAAGATGCTACTCTCAATGAGGAAAGAATCAATCATTTATGTAAAGACCTAGTTTTAGATTCTTCTAGGTGAGTTTATGGATTGATTCCTTTGCGGAAGATCTAATTGTTTGTTTGGGATTTTGATAGTCAATTTGTCTTGTGATATTTTTTTGATGGTCTGGTTTGTCAAAACTTCACCCTTGACCAATGTATATTTCTGTTTATTTTCCATTATCGTCTGCCACTTCACTGCTTGATGAGCTCTTAAATGCACTTGTATTGGAAAGGTCCCTTGGAGTTGGCATCAGCAGGTGTTTCAATATCAATTTTTAACATCATATCAAAGGTATTCAACATCCCTCTCCTTAGTGTTGCGACTTCGTTTGTAGCTGAAGATATCTCCAAAAATGTGAGCAAGGGATCAACTTCAGGTAAAATTAGAATAGGTGCAACAAGGACTTCAATCTCTTGAGCATGAAATACATTACACAAAAATAAGAATTTTTTTTTCTTCCATTTGTTCATTTTGAGAATTTGATGTAAAATGACGATTGCAACAGAAATTAACAACAGTAAACTCCTTGATGAAACAGATGAAAGAACGGCACTACCCTCAGTCTCTACTGCCTTACTTTTAGCACTTGGAATTGGTTTATGTGAAGCTTTAGCTATGTATTTGGGATCTGGACTGTTTCTCAACATGATGGGCATATCAACAGTGAGTAGAACATGTTAGTTTATATGAGCAATGAACATATATCCATAACTAACTCTTTATGTTAACTGATCACATTTTAGACTCAAACTTTGATACTATTACTGCACTCCTGGGAGAGATCCGTTTTTCCCATTATGCTTGTTTCAGAAATCTCACCATTCAAATTTTCATATGCATCATTTTCTAGCTACAGGGAACCAAAATTTCCTAAATTTGATTTTCTTAACAGGTTTCACCCATGCACATTCCAGCACAACAATTTCTTAAACTTAGAGCGATTGGTGCTCCTGCAGTTGTTCTTTCACTGGCCATTCAAGGCATCTTCCGTGGGTTTAAGGACACAAGGACCCCTGTCTTATGTCTAGGTAAGTATTTGGTATATTGTCTGAATCTGCGATGGAGAAAAGAAATAAAGATCATATAATTATGTATCATGTTTAAATAATCTAGACAAATATCTCTGAATGTTACCATCGTCCAAGATTTATAAAGATATCCCTATCATTTCAGTATTTTTGCTCCTTAGTTCTGTCATTATTTCAAATCACCATCAAGATCTGTTGGAAGTACATGTAGGATTGATAAAAGACAAAAACTGGTGAAGTTCTCATTGTATTGTCACCATCCAGGATAGTTAACTAGATTTATAGTTCAACATGGTAGGAAATTTCCTTACAGAACTCAATTGTTTTGAGTTTTCTCAGTAAGGGTAAATGCTTTTGATCTATGTCCAGAGCTTATCTAAAACAAGTTTGCTTTTCTAGCTAAAAACAAGGGTGTCTATTTCTGATTACCCTGTAAGTACTGGGGGTTACTTTTTCCCCATCTACAGTTATTCCTTCAATGACAGTTCAAGCTGCTGAACACTGTAGGATCTGATCTCCATGTGGCAGAACAATCCTTTTGCATTTGTTTTAGTAAATGAAAAGTTGGAGTGTTTACGATTTTTATTCTTGATAAGGTCATACACTTATGTGACCTTCACTAGATGGTCTGTTATTATATATTTGGTATTCGGGTACGTTTATATTAGTAGGTTTTGTTAAGAAAGTTCAATCTGCAAGTAATGCCCATGCACTGTGGGCTACATTTATTACCATTGTTATTTTAGTTGGATTCCTTTCTTTGGTTCTGTGTGTGTTCTATTTGTCCACAATCAAGCATACCTCTAGCTGATCCTGTTTTTCTTTGATTTTAATGTTGCTTACTAATATAATTGTCAAATGTGCAGGACTTGGTAATTTGTCGGCTGTTTTTTTATTTCCAATACTTATGAATCATTTTCGGATGGGTGTAACTGGTGCAGCCATCTCCACTATTGTGTCTCAGTATGTCCTTTCATTGTCTAATTTCTTCTTCTTCTTCTTCTTCTTCTTCTTCTTCTTCTTTCACTGTTTGACTACAACTAATGTTGTTATTGTTATCTTATTATTTGTTTGTCCTATGTTTTGATATTTCTCAGATACCTTGTTACCTTTTTGATGATTTTGGATCTTAATAAGAAGACTGTACTTTCGGTACCCAAAATAAAGGATTTGGATTTTGGTGGCTACCTAAGTTCTGGTGAGTGCTTGTTACTTGAATAGCTTGTTTAGATTGCAGTCCAGTTTCACTTGCTAGAATCCTTCGACATTATCCAGTAGTTATTTCCTTTTGTTAGAATTTTGTAGCATATAGATCTTTCCCTGTATAGTATGTAATGTTCCATGGAACAAATCCCAGTTTCTGAGTGTTCATTTTATCTCCCTGGAAATGGGTCTGACATTGGTGTGTACTGTTTTTTATTTGCCTTCTGAATTTTCAAAATGGTATTTTTCACATAGCAGTAGATGCTGTTTTGTTTTATGTTTAAATGGCATGTAATTTGTAATGAATTTTAAAGATGTGTGCAAGTGATTTTTTAGTAAGAGTCATTCATCAAGCATGCATAAATACCTAAGTGCTGGTTTTTCTTGGATGATTTACTCTGCCAAACCCTTAAATTACATTTTCATGGTTCTTTGAAAAAAGAGAAATTGTACGTTATCGTTTCTGTAGAATAAAATTGCAAGTGAGAACTTTTTATTTTTATTTTTTATCTCAATGGTCAGATTGTTTTGCTCCTAGTTACTGTGCTTGTGTCAATTCTCCACTGCAAAGTTTTCCTTTTAAGTAGTAAAATATATTAAAAAAAGAGCCTAAAAGGGTGCACCCTTTGTACACAGAAAGTTTACAAAGATCAAACTGTACATGATCAACAAAATTCAACTGCCCTACAAGTCAATAAAAGCAAATAAATGATTACAAAAATATTCTAAGCCAAAATTGAGAAGAATGTAATGATCAACAAAATTCACCACATGAGACATAAGGTACCACCTTCCATGCCTCAATCCTTTTCAAATGACACCCCTGCCAATTACTTATACATTGGAGAATGTAGCAGCTAGCAACCATCACCCAACTCACTCCAAAGATATACAACTCTTTCAAATCTTTTGCCGCCTCACAGATAACAGAGACAGACAAACACTTGGTCTCATACCTTTACTTTTTCAATTTTCTCTATGAAGTTTATTGTCAAATAGTCAATCGGCAAAAAATAAATGATAAATCTGCTTTGGAATACTGTATGTGCAAGTTGGTAGTGTATGTAGTCATAGCCTTCATGAAGAGTCTAAAACTATTTCTCTCTGAAGAAAATTTTCCTTATTCATTTTTTCAAAATGCCTTCTGATTTAGGTGGTTTTCTGCTTGGGAGAACTCTTGCTGCTGTTATGACTATAACTTTGAGCACATCAATGGCTGCTCGTCAAGGACCATTAGCCATGGCGGCCCATCAGATATGTTTGCAAGTGTGGTTATCTGTATCTCTTCTTGCAGATGCCCAAGCTGCATCTGGTCAGGTAAACAGTAATAAATTTCACAACTTTTGTGCTCATTTACTTTTTGTCATTTTGAATGAACCTCCTCTACAACTACCTTTCCTTGTTATTTTATTTTTGGTGGTTCCTGAAGAGAACTTCATATTTTGCAGGCTCTTATTGCAAGTTATTTTTCGAAAGGAGACTACAGGACTGTTAGAGAGATTACTTTTTTTGCTTTAAAGGTGACTTATTTTACATCACTTCATTTTGTTTGAATTACTGCTCACTTTAGGTTGAACTAATCTCTGTACCTCTTTTTTTTTTTTTTTTTTTTTTTTTTTTTTTCACTTTTGATTTTGTTTGTTTATTTATGTACTAAAATATTTATTTTTGATAACTTTCCATTCATGTTTCTCCAGACAGGATTGTTTAGTGGCATTTTAGTAGCTGTCATATTGGGTGTGTCTTTTAGTTCTTTAGCCACGCTATTCACCAATGACAAAGAAGTACTAGGTATTATTAGATCTGTGTTAGTGGTACGTACATATCCAGATTCCATATATGCTTTTGTTTACAATTCCTTCTTTAAATCTCTCTGATGGGCTTCTATCTAAATATTGTACAGTTTGTTAGTGCCAGTCTGCCTGTCAATTATCTTGCTTACATTTTTGATGGTCTCCACTATGGTGTTTCAGACTTCTTGTTTGCTGCTTACTCCATGGTAAGTGGCCTCCTAATGACGTTTCCCATATGGATAAGAGTTTAGTAATAATAGATTAGCATTTTCTAATGTTGATTACAACTTACATGATCTTTAGATGGTGGTTGGGGCAATTTCATCGGCATTTCTGCTCTATGTTCCTTCCATTGTTGGTCTTTCGGGAGTTTGGTTTGGTTTGACTCTTTTCATGGGCTTGCGTACTGTGGCTGGATATATGAGGTAACTACATGGAATGGCATCGAGTTTCTTTTCTTTTAACATTTTGATGGTAACATATAGGGGCTACCTATTCTGTGTTTCTTCATAGTGTTAAATGCGTGCTTATTTAATAATTTTGATAATAATTTCTGCTTGAAAATTTTAATTCTGGCTTCAGATATGGTTGGAACTTAAAGTTGGTTGTCCTTACATGAATGTAACAAAGGGCATCATAGTATAAGACCCCACAGCTTTAAAATGTAATTCAATTCTCTTATAGTTTAATTTTCCAAACTATGTCCAGTTTACAGTTTATAGCAACTAGGGTCAGTGCTAGGGTTACACCCAATTGGAAATGAAAACTTCTGTTTAGAAATCATGATGGGCACTCTGACATACGTTTTGGTTTGGGTTGATATATTGACATGTGATTAGAAAACTTGGAAATAGTTGACTCCAGTTAGTTTTTGACTTCACAAAATGGAAACAGTACAAACTTAGAAAACTCTGTCAAACCCCCAGCTAGCTTAGAAATCCCATTGTTTAAGAAGTCCAAGGACTTGTTTGAAAAGACATGCCAAACGCTTTCCCTAAGAGTCACTCTAAGGCTATGTTTGGATCTTGGATTTGGATAGGGAAAATAAATTTGGAGGGAAATGTGAATGAAATATAAGCTTCTTTTTTTTTTTTTTTTCCTTTCCAAGTTTTCCCTTCCCTTTTCCTTTCCCCTACAAATGCTTACCTAAATTCATGATCCAATTGCAGTCTAACTGCTTGAAAGTAACTGGAAACAGCTCCAGAAGTTCAAAGAGCTTCAGGTTGCACAATTCACATATTCATGTTTTGTAGTGTCCATAATTAAGTCCTATGTGCTATATGACGAGGAGTTGCCATCTGATTTCAAAGGGAAATCCAAATAGAAATTCATTTAAAAAGAAGATAACTATCCAAACTATTTCTCTAATTAAACAACCATTCAAATCGTTGCTTTGGTGTGTACATATTGTGCCATATTCATTTCCTATGTTCATATCTGTGCTTCTTAGATTCTATATTCTGAATGTTTTTCATTTTCTTTACCAAGTTACCTTGCATGTTGGAACATTACTTGCACATAGGAATATGACTTTCAATCTTGACTCGATGTCATTTTCTTGGTAGAGTCATAGCATCATGTTGTTGGCTATGTTCTCATATGTACTTTTCACCTACACCTTCATTTTTCAGATTATCATCGAAAAATGGTCCATGGTGGTTTTTACAGGAAGCCATCCAAAAACCTCAGGTACGAATTTCTCTGATTTTCTGTTAGATAGTTGAAGTATATTATATATTCTATTAAGATTTAAGTACATCAGTCCTATCCATTTATACATTTTAACATCAAATATTGGTCTTCAAACAGGATAGATAATACCCAATAGTTCACATATTTACTTTTCTAAAAGAAAGAAGAAAAAAAAAAAAAAAAGAAACAAATTCATGACAAGTGACAAGGATTGAATTTGGAGTAGAGAGATGTGGATTTTGGTTTATGGAAGCTCTGTATATAACTCTTACTAAAATGAAATGTAAAACTTTAAAACCTTTTTTCTCCCCAAAAGAAGAGACAATTAAGATTGGTAAATAAGTGACAAAATTGGATGGGACGAGAGTCAAACCAATCTCTTTCATCCAATTATCGAGTCATAAATTCAAGTAATGAAGTCGATTCTTACAGTATTGGCAACTATGAGTCTTTTTGCTTATATGCTCATAAAAAAAATGGTCATCATGCAAAAGATATTATGCTCTTCCTTCAACTTATTTTCTTACATAATACACATTGTTACTTTGTGGTGGATTTTGTAACTCTTTGTTAATGCTAATTTCATGCAATAAATTTTTCTTGGTTACTAAGTTTTTTACTCATCTCTATTGACAGGTTGCCATTTAACATGTCACTTCAGCTATGAGGATTTTGTTCGGATTATAAATCTCTCTCTCTCTCTATGGTGTACAGTGGTCAATGTTGAGTTGCCTCAATTAAATCTATAATCTCAAATTTATTTGTTTTTCAAATGTATACCGTTGGATCTTATCAGTTGATGTATCATTCATCATACGCATCGGTACCATTAATTTTTGTGAATGTTTGCAACCGACGATGATGCTACGAGGCTCCTTTTCGTTGTGGTTGTACTGTATGATATACAAAATCTATCACCTATTATTAAGTTTTGTTGATGTTTTATTATAGGGATATTTTTGCGTTCAATTAGAGTTTGCTCTCTTTATCTTTATTTGTAAGGTCATAGAAAATTCAAATGAAAAGAAAAAGTGCAAATAATGTCCTATATTCTACAGCTACTATGCAAAATTTGACTAATATAGAACTAGCATGACCAAAATTGGAAAGAGTAAATACTAGAGATACTATCGAGTCATACTATGCAGTCTTGTAACTGTTGTTGGATTAGTGTACCCACCTAGTTTCCAAACTTGAACTAGCCAAACCAAGTTTTTCAATCATCATCGGCTAAGTTTTTCACCCAATCAATTGCCCAAACACGGGATTTCTGTTCTTAATTTTTTCTATTTTACTATTCTAATGCACTTTTAATCACCGGATCATGTTTTAATATTCATATGTTTAAAGATATTCATGTAATTCAATGGCGAACTTGCAAGGATACTAAAGATTTTATTGGCCTTCAGCTACCGTTATCCTTGCATAACCGAGTTACCTCATATATCTCTTAATTTTTCAAAGAAAATTGTGTAACCAGATAAATTTCATTGTTTTTTTCTTTCACTTCATAAGTGAATCTATATAATAAACAATCCATTATTGTTTCGTCGAATATGATATCTTATATATACACATGAAGTTTGTTGTGTGTATGAGAGCATAAATTCAAAAGCAGCATGAAAAGCTTTCTCTATGATATACAGTACCAGAGTATAAATTCAAAAATTCACTTTTATGTATACGTCACTGTTAAAAATTTGGAAAAAATCATTTTATGTATATGTTACTCCTTAAAAATTTGGAAAAATTCACTTTTTTTTGAAGCCGAATCAAAAAGTTTGAACACTTCAAAACTTGAATTGGATAAGGGTTGGGCCCTTTCTAGGTCCAGAAGACATTGCTCATGAGCCCAACTCCTCCCAACACACTCATACAGGTGGCCGACCCATGAGACTTGTACCATAATGGACTTATTGTGGATGGTGCCTGTTAGGTAAAGTAGTAAGCTCTTGTATAAAATTTTTATATAGAATAATATAATTTCTTATGATTCTTTTATTTTTAATTAAAATTAAAGGAGAAAAATTCAATTCAAAATTTTGAACCTATACCTATCCAATATTATCCAGTTTAAATCTGTTGAAATTCATAAACAAATTTAAATAGGTAGTAACTTGCAAATCCAATTAAAATTGAGTTTAAATAGGTTGGACATTTTTTTTTTTTGGATAAATTACACGGTTAGTAACAAATTAAAATTATAAAGTTCAAATTGCTCAAAATTATAACTTACCCTAGAGTTAGCCCTTTCTAATGTGGGAAATCCTATGTTGTGCACTCCTAAAGATATGCATACCATATGTACTATATCCCAAAAATGTGTAATTTCATTATAACATGTCGTAACATCAACACAAAATGCATAACGCCAACCACATTTCAAATAATTAAAAAAATTAAGAACCGTTTAAATCTTTAACACATTAAATAATTTATCTTGTTTCTATATATATAAGCAGTGAGACTTTTAGGATTATTATTTATTTATATTTAAACATAACCATGGCTTATAGTGTTCATTTCTTATATCTAATTATATTATATATACATATATTATTTATTTATATATATATTAATTATAGCAGATTAGGAGAAGCAATACCCGCCTCCGCCTCCGCCTCCGCCCCACCCTGCCCTTATTGCAAGTGACCAAAATATAATTCGCCCCCACCCCACATAAATGTCTAGTTGGGTAAAATCTGTCCCATTCGGACAGGAATGGGCGAGCTCCCTTGGATCGGACTAAAATAGTCATTCCTAGTTATCACTTATTATGTTGTCAGTTATTAATTTAATTATGACTTATTATGATATTGATTATAATTTATTGTGATTATTATTTTAGTTATGATCAAAAATAATTTAATAATGATATTTATAATAATCAATTATAATAAATTATAATTAAAAATAAATTAATTATGATATTTATGATAATCAGTCACACATTTGCACCGTATAAACTTTCCCTAAATAAATAAATAAAACACTACTTTCTATATGTAAAAATAAAAAAATTGAGCAATTATGAGTTTATTTATTTTTGAGTGTTCTCTCTGTATATTGTATATGAAAAAAAAAAAAAATATATATATATAATATCATTTTCTGGGCAGAGGTATATTCTCTTTAAACTTGAAGAATCCCCACCCGACTAAAGTTTGTGTGATATTGTTATTTTGTAAATAAAATTATTTTTATATGAATGTTTTATTATAAATGAAATTGGAATAGCACATCATTTTATACAAAAATAACGATTTTTTTAAAGAAAAAATTAGTGAAATATTCCTCTTTAATTTTATATAGCAAGGGGTTGTTTAGGATGAACTTTATAAGTGTACTTTTTGATTTTTTGGATAAAAAAGTAGAGGAAAAAAAGATGATTATTTAAGATAATTTTTTGACTTTTTATAAAAAAATGTGTATTAAAATATTGTATAAAATAACAAAATTATCGTATTACCCCTATGCCCTATGCATAGTGACAGTGACTATTGAAGGAACCAGTATGGATTGCTTTGAATTGTGTGGTGGCGGCAGACATGCTTCAGATTATATATATATATAGAATGAGGCTTCCCTCTAGTCCTTTATTGAACTGGGAGGGCTTACCACAGGTCTCGTTTCGATAATTTGAACCGATCAATGTATAGAACTCGTTGAGTACTATATGTTTGTAAAAAATCACGTTTATTGGATATCGATAATTATGTGATCATATCAGTTTTGTATAAAAAAATAGACGGTGAAAAATAATCTGCTGAAAAAAATCTGATTTGATCACATAGCTATTGATATCCGATCAACGTAATTTTTTACAGGCATATAGCACTCAACGAATTCTATACATTAAATGATTCAAATTATTGAAATAAGACTCTTGGTAGGCTCCCACGGGTCCAATAGTACCCTCCAGCTCGATGAAAGAATGGAGGGAAGCCTCATCCATAGTGCCCTGCACAATGAGGGTACTTGGCTTATATATAGTATAAAGTTCGTTATTGTACTTAGCTTGTGTACTCTCTTTTTTTGTATTTTTTTTATGAATAGTGATAATTTTTTATTTTTTTAGTAACTTTTGACTTTTTGTCTTTTATAGACTATCCAAACAAGCACTAAGAGATTCAAGATTTTTATTTTTTATTTTTATTGGTTAAGATCCCTCAACATTTTCACTAAGAAAATTCGATTCAGAAAAATTTTGTCTGACTTACAGAAATTTTGACCCCGATTTAGAGAAATTTTAATTTTTACAGATAAATTTTTCTGATTTCACAGAGAAATTTTGAAATTTCTCTGTGAAAATTAAAATTTCTCTGAGTTGAATTTTCTCCGTAAAAATGTTAAGAGATCTTAATTACTATGAAAATATTGTGTATTCTTTATATTATAAAATTTTAATATCAGAGATTTTAAAAATATTTTCTATTTTTTTATTTATATATTATTAATAATTTAAAAATAAAAATAAAGTTACATCACTTGCCCACGTGTCTATCTGCAGCAGGCTGCTTTTAAGCAAGATTTCATTAGTTTTTCACTTCCACCGTATCCATACCAGCACAATACCTACAATCTGAGTCAATAGCACCAATGTCCGAGTCAAGGCCTCACCGTGACTCACCTCTCTCAAACATAACCAAACCCACCTCATCTTCCTCCTCCTCCAGTTTTCTACTACTATCTTTCATTGTTGTGGCACCTGTAATAGCCGGAGTGATTCTCTATCAACTCGACTCGTTCGATCCAGCCCCTATGCCGACTCACGAGTTCGCTCAGCACCCCGTGTTCGTGCCGAAGCAGAACTCTCGCATGCTTCAGGGTGCAGAGTTGATCGGAGTCGGGCAGTTGTTGGCACCCGAAGACCTTGCTTACGACCCGGACTCGGGACTCGTCTATGCGGGTTGTGTTGATGGGTGGATCAAGAGAGTCTCGGTCAACGAGTCTGCGGATGACTTGGTGGTGGAGAACTGGGTTAACACGGGTGGTCGACCTCTCGGACTCATTCTTGGACACAACAATGATCTTCTCATTGCCGACGCAGATAAGGTTTGTATTATTGTTATTTTTTCAAATATTTTGTTTTGTTATTCAGTTTTTGAAATCAAATTTTGAATTTTTTTATTTTTAGTAATTTTTTTAATATTTTGATGATTCTTTTAAATTTTTTTTACATGTATCTCATTTTCATTTAGGGGTGATTTGGCAATGACTTTTTTAATTGATTTTTTTGTTTTTTTTAACTATTTTAGGTTGAGACTTTTTTGATTGTTTGATTTTTTTGTTTAGATTTTTTAACTTTTTAACTTTGGAATGATAATTTTTTTTTTATCTTTTTATAATTTTTGTCCTCTTGTGATTTTTTTGCCTTTTTTGATTTTTGTTTTTTAGAAACGACACCTTAGATCTACCCAAAAAATAATGAATAGGTAGGGAACAATAGCCTAATATAACTTTAGGATACAACAGAAATTACATAAAAATTAAGGATAATTACACACAAGTCTTAAACTTATACTCTATTGAGTTTTAATTAAGATTTTTTAAACCGTTTTATTAAATTTTAATAGTCAAAATTATCCTTCAAATAATGATTGTTCATCATTTATAATTTTATATAAAAGAATATGAAGATTTAAGTATTTATTTTGATTTTCAAAACTTTAAAATATCAACTTTTAAATTGAAAAAACTAAAAAAAAAATTTGTGTAAAAAAAATTAACGTTTTTTTTTGAAAAAATTAAAAAAACTAAATTTATTTTTTATGCAAATTGAAAATTTTGTATCTATAAAGGAGCATGATAATTGAACATTGATGTACAATATTGAAAAAAAATTAAAAAATCTTTAAAAATGAAAAAATTGATAAAGTTCTCAGTTTAAAATTGGAAAAAATTGATAGTCTTTTTGATTTTATTGGATAGTTGAATCAAACCAATATGTAAAAGGGTAAAAACGTTTAATTTCATGATCTATTTTTTTATCAGTTAGTGAAATAATTATTTGCAACATTACTATACAAAATTAATAATATTCTTAGTTTTAAAAATTAAAAAAAATTATAATATTCTCAATTTTATTAAATATGATTTATTGATTCAAAAATTTTTAGATAAGATTTGAATTATCATAATATTTATAAATAAAACTTTTAAATAATTAACTATATTAGGAAAATAAGTCATACATTTATTGATAATTTTAATGCGCTTGCCAGCTAAATTACCAAGTTTGTTTTTAAAAATTGGGTATTAATATTAAAAAAACAGATAGGAGAAAAGAGCAATATTAGGTATCATGAAAAACATTTCATGAAAATAATCATGAAAGTTTTGTGACCCTTGGATTACACTTAGAATAAAACACCACACATTAATCAAGGTAATCCAAAAATCATAACTCTTTCATAATCATTTTCATGAAAAATTTTTCATGATGCCTAACTTTTCTCAGGAGAAAAATACAAATGAATCTCCCAAATCATATTATTTTATGTTATTTTATTAACGCTATCAAAATTATACTTTTGTTTCCTTTTCAATTCCATTATCCATGGAAGTTGTGTACCTTCTTTTAAAAATAAAATAAAATTAAGGATAAACTACCAATAGGTCCTATTTTTGAGACTTATTACCCATTAAGTCCTATTGATAAATTTATTAAGTGATAAAGATAAATTTATCAGTCTTTTATTTTTATGAATAAATTTATAGTGATAAATTTATCAGTCTCTTTGTTTTTATGCATAAATTTATAGTGATAAATTTATCAATCACTTATTTTTATAGTGTTAAATTTATTAGTTAGGACCTGTAAGTAAATAAGTCTAGTTAATAGGACTGATTGGTAAGTACCCCTAAAATTAATGTGTGCTTCACGTACATCTTCAATAACATCCCATTTGTGGCCTCATGTATATCCATATATAGCGCTACAAATTCATAAAATTTATTTAAAATTTTATTTAGAAAAGTCAAAATATAATTCAGAATTAATTCAAGGGTAGGAGTTACCATATTATAATTGGCTTTGTTTGGGGAGTGGATAGGCTTTTTAACTTTTTGTCTATTTTAGTTTAGGATTAAAAAGTTCGTTTGAGTTGAATATTTTGATTTTTTTAACTTTTGTGAAAAAAAAATATATAATGATTATTGTTTAAATATGATATTTTATCTTATTAATTTTTTAACCTATTTTGTCATTTTGTAACTAAATTAACTCCTGACCTCAAAAAAACTTCATGCCAAACGAGTTCCGAATCTAAACCAAACCCAAAGGATTAGTGGAACAATAAAGACTTAAAAATAAAATGTAAGGTTTTGAATTGACGGATGAAAACTTAAGGATAAAATATAAAATTTCAAATCTGAATTATTCTAAGAAGTTATTAGAAGTTTTCCGGTCACCATATATTTATTGTTCAAGATAAAGTTTTAAATATATATATATATTTGTATTTTTGGTTAAATTTGTGGCATTGTCGTTACGTATGGACTTACGCACAAGTTATGAAACGAAGAGTTCGAGGCGCCAGCAAGAGAGCGGCAGGTTGATTTTTATATATATATATATATATTTATTTATTAAATTTGTGGCATTGTTGTTTACGTTTGGACTTTTATGCACAAGTGGTGAAATCGAAGCGTTCCACGCGTCGGCATGAGAGCGAAAGGTTTTTTTTTAGGTAAAGTACAAGTGTACTTAAGTTTCTTTAAAATATAAATTGTTTCTTGATTTAAAAAATTATAAATATTTCTTATTAAAAATTTTTATTTAATAAAATTAATTAAAAAAATAAATTTATAATTATTCTTCTATACAATAATAAAATTAATTAAATTATTAATTGAAACATATTTTTAAAATTATTAAAAACTGTTAATTGACTTAATGATTTATTAATAAAATTGACGATTTGTTATGAAATTAGAAACTTTAGGAGTGGAATGTAATTTTCAAAACCACATAAGATAATTTATATTTTAATCAAACTTCAAAGGATGTATTCGTAATTAATCCTTCTTTTTTTTTTAGAGTTTGGTTTTGCTTCCGTTGGGAGATAATTTGGACTTACAAAGTTTATTATAAACTTAATTTTTGTGATTTAAATAGTTTATTTTTTAATAATTATTAAAATAATGTTTATGTAAAAAATTAAAATAATTAAATTTTGATAACTATATGTTTGAATCATATTTATTTTAAAAAAATAGATGGAAAATATAATTTCAAGAATAGTCATCCATAGTAGCTATATGTTTGAATTACATTTATCTTAAAAAATAGATGGCAAATATAATTTTAAAAATAACCGTCTATTTTGTACAGACAAATGTGTTTCAAGCATATAACCGTCTATTTTTTAAAGACAAATGTGATTCAAATATATCGATACCGAAATCCAATCATCTTATTTTTTCATGAATATTCTTCTCAACGAGTAATAAAAGGTGAACAATTTGGATTACCAAAATTGGGCTTACAATGAGCCCACTAAGCCCAAATGTTTTCTCAAGTTAGATTCCCAATAGGAGGGAAGCCAAATCATTTTTTTTATTATTATTTATTTATAGATTTGATTTATATAAGATATTATATTCCTAAAGTGAGAGAGAATGTCCTAATTAATATAGGGGGATATCATACTCTCAAAGTGGGAGATAATGTTTCAATTAATATAAGAGGAATAAGACCCATACGTAAATGGAAATATTTGAACTATTGACCTCTTAGCCCTCGTTTGGCATAAGTTAAATGGTTTTTTTTTTTTGTTAAAATAGTCACAAAAAGACAAAATATGTTTTTTAATCTAATAAGATAAAATGTCACATCTAAATTATAATCATTTCATTTTTTCTTTCACAAAAGTTAAAAAAAAATTAAAAAGCCTATTCTAAATAAAATTTTTTAATTTCAAATTAAAATAGTCAAAAAATTAAAAAATTAACTCATATTCCAAACGGACCCTTCCGGAGGTGTCCAGGAATTCTTGCCAATCAGACAAACCCATTGGTTGAGAGCGAAGGGTTGAATAGAAAGGTTGGAAATATCCAATTTGGAACTCCTTAGAATAGGATTAAAATGGTCTTAAAATTTTGACAAAATACCAAATCTTATCCATGACAACAAGAAGGATCTTCAGATGTTCACAACCACTGTATATATGTTGCATCATTTGAAGATCAAGAATGTTTCTGTGAGTAATTTTAAATAAGTTAATTACAGTTTTTAATTTTATGTTTGATTCAAATTTTATTTTGGTCTCCATAGATTAAAATTGAATAATTTAGTCTCTACTCTTTAAATCTAATTTCAGTTTAGTCATTCCATTCAAGTTGAATGTTAAAGTTAACGATTTTGGAACACTCGTTAGTCTCCTGAGATGTACACATAAAAATTAAAAAAAAAAGTTAATGAAAATTTGGATGAGAACAAATTGAGAGTGGATTTAAAGGGTAGAGATTAAATTGTTCAAAGTGCAAGAATTTAATTGTTCAATTTGAAATTATAAGAATTAAAGTAAAATTTAAATAAAAATACAAGAGTTAAAATTGTAATTAACCCTTTTAAATGATGTTTTCGATGTGTCACTAATACACTGTAACGTTAACATATTGAAGAGGAATAATGATACATCTCTCTAATTTTGAAACTTTAATCAAGCTCTAATGATGTAGCAAGGAATAAAAAAAAATAAAACAAAGGTCAAAATCATATCATAGTGGGATTCACTCTCATTAAAGCTTATTAAAGCTCCTTTATTAGAGCTCTTAATCATTTTTTCATTGAAGAGTCACATAAAGGGGCACAATTAAATTCATGAAATCTTTACTTACAACCGTGTAATGGAGCTGATTTTAATCCCAAAACTTTGTTACATCCCAGCATACCATTATTTAAGCCTAGATATACTAGGTACTTTGAAATATAATAAGAATATGAATGTATGACGCATATTTAACGGGAATTTACGTGTAGGTCTTAATAGATAGATTTATTATTTAATAAATCTTATGATAATTAATAACATTTTCATTACATACTATTTAAAAATGTAACTAATTATTAATTTTCAGCGACAGTTTAAAAATTATCATAAAAATGTCACTAATTATCACTACAACATATAAGAGTTTTCGAGATCAAATGTTTTGATCTCTAAAAGTGAAAATTTTGTTACAAAAGACATTTAGGGACTAATTTTCATCGTCATGATGATAGTCGCTAAAAGGTTGTCCCGAAAAGTCAAAAACAAAACTTTTAGTGACAAATTTTGAAAATGTCACTAATAAATAGAATAAGGACAAAATAATTTGATCTCAAAATGGTTTATTTTTTGAGACAAAAATTTGGTCCCAAAAGGATAATAATTCATCAATAATGTCCAATTTTTGTTGCGAAGAATATAATGACGACACTTTTTGCAACAAAATTATTTAGTCCCTAAAAAAAAAAATTTGTCCCTACATTTTGATCTCTAAAACTTTAATTTTTTGTGGGGTATAAGTTTAGTGATATTTCTAAAAAAATGTTATAAAAAAAGTCTCTAATTTTTAACTTTTAACAGCAGTTTGAAAAATTCGTTACAAAAAAATATTACTAAGTTTTAGTGATAATTTATAAAAATTGTGATAGACAAAAGTCGCAAATTATCAATTTTTTGTGAAATGTAAAAAATCGTCACAAAAAATTATTTTTAGCGATAATTTTATTTAGACTTATTTTTAATAGGAATTAATAAAAATTAAAACAAACTATTATAATATATTAATAATTTACCCTATTTAAATTTGGTGTAATATACGTCTTATATAGAATGAATGCAAGTCACATATTTTAAATTTTAGACACTTTTTTGAAAGTATTTTTTTGAGTAAAACTATCCCTCAAGCTTTAGTCTAGTTTTTCTCTAAAATCTTAATTTTTTGTAGTGTATAAATTTTAGTGATATTTTAAAAAAATTGTCATAAAAAGTCTCTAATTTTTAACTTTTAACAACAGTTTAAAAAATACGTCACAGAAAAATATCACTAATTGTAAGTTTTAGTGACAATTTATAAAAATTGTGATAAAAAAAAAAATTCACAAATTATCAATTTTTTGTGATATCCAAAAATCGTCACAAAAAATTATTTTTAACAATGATTTTACTTAAACTTATTTTTAATAGAATTTAATGAAAATTAAATTAAACTATTAGAATGTATTAATAATTTATCCTATTTAAATTTGGTGTAATATACGTCATATATAAAATGAATGCAAGTCACATTTTTTAAATTTTAGACACTTTTTTGAAAGTATTTTTTTGAGTAAACTATCCCTCAAACTTTAGTCCAGTTTTTTGGATATAACCGTCAAACCTTTGATTATTTCTTTTGATTATTCCATTTGAGCCCTCTAACTTTTTCCCTAGATTCAATGTGAGCCTTAACATTTTAATTTTTTCTATTTATGCCTTCCAATTCTAATAATTAAGTTAATGTACTCTAGTTTGTAAATAGATGTAGGAAAAACTATTGTGCACTTTCTAAAATTATATATTACTTTAATTACAATTTGAACAAAATAATATTTACCAAAATTTAAGAGGAACTCATGCTCATTTGTTGAAATTGAATGTTTATGGTCCCAAAATGCAGTCAATTGATTTACTATATTCTTGCTAGCATACAATTTGGCTAGACTTTTTACAAAAGTAACAGATTACATATAAAATCTTAAATTGAACACTTATTATTTTAAAAATGTGACTACCACATCATCTTAATACATTTCTATATAAATTTTTATTTGCAAATCATTTTTCAATTCAAATGCCCCAAACAAGAGCGATTCCATAAAATCAAGAAGAATTTGTATAGGTTATGAATGGCATCCTTATTGATTGGGCTAGTTTAGTTAATCACTCTTGTTATTATGCACCTAGCAAAAATGCTTAGAATATGAACATACGAAGTATATTTAAACTTGATGTGTCATAGATAATGAATTTGACTCATGCATTTTATATTTTGGAGACTTCTTTAAATAATTTTTTATGTGTGCATAATATTGACGATTTAAGAAGAAATTGAGTTTGTTTACATGATGTGCAAATTTTTATTTGCTACACATATAACGCAAGTTAATATTATAATAATATGTTGTTTCTCAAACCCATGGTAAACATATACATATAACATGTGCTTTATTTAACAAAATTTTATGGGTATAGGGGTTGTTGAAAGTAACTTCAGATCGCACGATTGAGCTGTTGACAGATGAGACTGAGGGTGTGAAATTCAAGCTAACAGATGGTGTTGATATTACAGAAGATGGTATGATTTATTTCACAGATGCATCATACAAATATAGTTTACAGGAGTTCATATGGGACATTTTGGAGGGTAGACCTTACGGTAGATTCATGAGCTATGATCCATCAACAAAAGAAACCAAAGTGTTGGTCCGTGACCTCTACTTTGCTAACGGAGTAGCAATCTCACCAGATCAAACTTTTGTAATCTTTTGTGAAACCCCAATGTAAGTCTTTCCCTCACAAAGTGCTATTAGCATGTGATTTTCAGTCAAAGCTTTATATTGTGAGTAGGCTACATTTAGGATATTGTTTACTCATTTGCATTTTGTAAGGCAAAATTTGCAGGAGGAGGTGCAAAAGGTACTACATACAAGGTGAAAAGAAGGGTGATGTTGATACATTTATTGATAATTTGCCTGGCTTACCTGACACATACGGTATGATGGAGAAGGCCAATATTGGATTGGATTAAGCACGGTAATCAAATTTATGCATTTTATTAACTGAAATCATCCCCTTTGACAGTAATATATGTTTGAAATTCCTGCATTCAAATTGATATATATATACTACTTTCAAAACGAGCTGAACAACACTAGATTAACATATATTTTATACTTTCTGATTAAAGAGAAGCAATGGGTCTTGTAATGGAGATTATGTAATGACTAGTTTGACATGTCCTTGCTCATTCACTGCTTTAAATTTTCTTTATGCATAACGTCTATGATTTTGTAATGTTGAATAAATGGGGGTAACATTTTTACTGATGGCATGGTTCATGGAATTTTGGCAGACAACTACACTATCTTGGGATCTAGCACAGAGATATCCTTTTATTAGAAAAGTTTTGGCAATCATGGAGAGGTACATAGGGCGACCGAATATGGAGATAAATGGTGGGTTTTTGGCTGTTGATTTGGAAGGAAAACCGATTGCCCACTATTATGATCCTAAATTATCACTAGTTACTACTGGGATAAAGATTGCAGACTATTTATATTGTGGTTCCATAACATATCCATACATCATCCGTCTCAATTTGACTCAACATCCTGCTGTAGCAGTATAGGAAGAAGTTCTAAATAACCACCAGAGTCAACTAGTTTCTTTCCTTGAAATGTAGATGGAACTATGGGAGCTTCAAAACAAATGCAAATGGTTGGATTTTTGGCTTACACATGGTATCATTTGTATTTTGGAGCATGTTTAGTAGTTTATAAGGTTACTAAAGACTTAGCAATTCCTTGTACTATGTGAAATTCATGATATTACAAATCAAGTGAATGCTTACCTGCTTGTAAATCTAACTGCTTACAAAATGCACATTCCATACCAAAATACTAGGCAAAATTATCTCCTTGTTACCTGTTAGCCTCACAATACTATTAACTTGATTTACATTATTAGATCCATTTTCTAACACCTTAAATTTTTAAAACAATTGATGATCAAACATGGTGTCAGAAATTTGGTTCCAAGAGATCTTTCATTCAAGTATTGTCACTTACACTATACACTTAATTCTACTTATCTTTGTTCCTTGTTCTTTTAGTTTGTTTGTCTTTTCACATGCGAAAAGTTATTGCATGCATGTGAGAGGGAGTTTGAATTGATATATATATTATCAGATATTTTCTTAATAATTTAAAATTTTGAGATAATTGATGATTTAACAAAAATAAATACCTTAGCATTGGATCTAACTCTTTTCCATTCCATGCAAAAAATGGACAATCCCCTTAAAAGGAGAAGGAAAATTTAACACAAAGGTAACGAAACACTTCATATTTCTCTTTTCAAGGTTTTGCGAGGAAGTGGGGCTTAATGTGCGATTGGAGTTTCCAGTCAACTTCATCCTAATAAATGATGGAGATTGCTAGTTGTTATTTATTTATTTTTAACATATGATAGAATTTTAATGGGTTAATAAGTTAGATTACAATGAAAGAATTATAGTTGTTTCATCGACTTAAACCCTAAACCTCCGACTTTCTCATTATCCCAAGGGATAGGAAAGATAGGAGGCAACGACAAGTGGGAGGCAGCGGCGGGTGGTGGTTTAGGGATTAGGATTAGAGTTATTTGTTAGAGAAGAAGGCATTTTTTATATAAAAGAATGTGTATTAAGCAAAATTTCAAATTTCAAAATTAGGTGATTTTTGTATTAACAGAAGATATTGGATTAACTAACTCTTAATATATAAATTAAAAGTTAAGAAAATTTTAAACAGCAGCAAACTTATTTGACGTTAATTTAATTTATAATAACTTATGCATAAGCATTGACATGCACTGTTATGACCTCACTACCATAGCCACATTACAACAAATTAAGGTTTTAGTGGTAAAAATATAGGGACAAAATTACTTTTTAAGAACGAAATATTTTTGTTATTAAAAATGTCATAATTATATTTTTAGTTACAAAATTGGACATTTATTAGTGATAAATTACTATCCTTTTGAGATCAAATTTTTTGTCTAAAAAAATAAACCTTTTTGGAACTAAATTATTTTTTGCCTAAAAGTGCATTTAGTAGCAACATTTTAAAAATTGTCCCTAAAATTTTTTACTTTTCGAGACAACATTTTAACGACCATACTCGCGATAGTAGAAATTGGTCTCTAAATATTTTTTGCAACAAATTTTTTACTTTTGGAGATAAAAAAAAAATTGATTCTTTAAAAATCTTATTGTTGTAGTGCCATCATCACCACCGCTTCAATCACCATTACCATCACCATCACCATCACCATCATTCCACCTCTACAACCAACCACTACCATTATTATGATGAACCACCTCAGGCATCACAGCTTGCTAAGTCATTTGAGCAACCTGAGTCTTCATCTGCCAAGTCTAAGCATGAGCTGCTGTAATCTCAACCACAGTTACAACTGCAACCCATACACGTGCAGATTAGTTAGTTAGTTGTAGATAGTTTGTTAGCACTTAACTACAGTTAAGTTCAGTAGTTAGTTGTTAGTTATGGTTAGGTTAGCTGATCTAATTCTTGTATAAATAGATACTGAACTCTGTAATAATTTAATGAATTCAATTAAGTCTTACTCTTCTTTATGGTATCAGAGCCTTTGCTCTTCTGAGCTTCGATCTTTTCCAGCAAGCAATTTCAATGGCTACTACTGATTCAACCACCACAGCTGCAACAGGTTCTTCTTCACAATCCTCTATTCTATCTCCAAATCTCACATTGCTGATTTCAAACCTTAATGCTTTTGTTTCCACAAAACTTGATACAAGCAATCATATAGTATGGAAGAGTCAGATGCAAAACATATTAAAAGCAACAAAGCTTATTGGATATGTTGATAGATCTGAAATTTGTCCTCCACCAGTTGTATTAGATTCAAGCATTCTGAATCGAAGTCATACTCAGTGGCTCACTATTGATGCACATCTCCTAAGCTGTTCCTCCTTCTTCACTTAGTCCTACAGTTCCTCCAACTGCTAATGATTCTCATCCCCTTATTTCCTTTGATCTCTCTTCTCAGATTCTTATCACTTCTGTCTTTGTTAATCCTCCACCTCTTGCTTCTTTCAATACTCACCCTGCTTACTAGATCCAAAACTAGCCTTCCCTCTTCTTGTTTGCTTGCTTCTATAGACCTTGTTAAGCCCTAAACTTATCAGCAAGCTCTTTCTTCTCCTGCTTGGCAAGCTGCCATGGTTGATGAATATAAGGCACTTCAGAGGCAAGGCACTTGGACCTTGGTTCCTTTACCTTCTGATAAGCAGGCAATTGGTTGTAAATGGGTCTTCAAACTTAAGAAAAATTTAGATGGCTCCATAGTACAAGGCTCAGTTAGTAGCCAAGGGTTTTGTTCAAACTGAATGGGTGGACTATCATGAAACATTCAGTCCTGTAGCCAAACAACCAACCATTCGCATTCTACTCTGCCTTGCTCTTCATTTCAATTGGTCTATCAAGCAAATGGACATTTCTAATGCTTTTCTCCGTGGAATTCTTGAAGAAGAGGTTTATATGCATCAACCACCAGGCTTTGTTCAGTCCAATCAACCATCCTTTGTCTACAAATTCAACAAGGCCCTTTATGGATTGAAGCAAGCTCCAAGAGCTTGGTTCTCTACCTTCTCTAATTTTCTCCTCAAACAGGATTTCATTCCTAGCCAGTGTGACTCCTCTTTATTTGTTAAGAAAACCTCCACATCCATAACCATTCTACTCATATACGTGGATGATATTCTCCTCACAGGAAGTGATTCTCTATATATTCAAACTCTTGTTCAAGCAATGCATTTTGTTTTCTCTATGAAAGAGCTTGGCTTCATCAACTACTTTCTTGAAATTTCAGTTGTCTCCACATCCACTAGCTATGTTCTTTCTCAGCATAAATATGTTTCAGAAATTTTAGTTAAAGCTGGCATGAGTTCTTGTAAGCCATACTCTTCTCTTATGGCTACTAAGCATTCTCCTTCTTCTTCCACTGATGATCTACCCTTTTCTCAACCATTTCTTTATCATAGTTTGGTTAGTACACTTCAATATATGACTATTACTAGGCTTGATCTGGCCTTTGCAGTAAACCATGCTTGTCAGTTCATGCAAGCTCCTTCTAATGCTCATTTTGCTATTGTCAAGAGATTACTACAGTATCATAAGGGTACTTTGGATTATGGTCTTCATTTTTCCAGTGGTCCTCTTATTCTTAATGCTTTCTCTAATTTTGATTGGGCTGGCAATCCAGTTGATAGACGATCCATCACTGGCTACTGTGTTTATCTTGGCCCTAACTTGATTGCAGGGACTGCTAAGAAGCAGCCAACAGTGTCCAGGTCTTCCTTTGAAGCAGAATACAAGGCTTTGGCTCAGACTTCCTCCAAGCTTAGCTGGCTTGGTATGCTCTTAGCAGAGCTTGATATCACTGTTCCTACACCTACTCTTTGGTGTGATAATCTCTCTGCTATTGCCATGACTAAAAATCCTATTTTCCATGCTCGTACCAAGCACATCGAGGTTGACTATCACTTTGTTAGGGAAAGGGTCGCAGCCAAGAAGCTCAACATTAGCTATATCTCCACTATTGACCAGATTGCTGATATTTTTACAAAGCCCTTGTCTATTTCTCAGTTTCAATATCTTCAGTCCAAACTCACTGCTCTTCCTAGCCCTGTTCATTTACGGGGGATTGATAAACCACCTCAGCCATCACAACTTGCTAAGTCATCTGAGTAACCTGAGTCTTCATCTGCCAAGTCTAAGCATGAGCTGCTGCAATCTCAGCCACAGTTACAACTGCAGCTCATAGTGCAAATTAGTTAGTTAGTTGTAGATAGTTTGTTAGCACTTAACTATAGTTAAGTTCAGTAGTTAGTTGTTAGTTATGGTTAGGTTAGCTGATCTAATTCTTGTATAAATAGATACTGAACTCTGTAATGATTCAATGAATTCAATTGAGTCTTAATCTTCTTTATATTATGCCAACACTGCCAGGGACAAAACTAGGATTTCATCATCAAATGGGTCGAAGATAAATAATTTTTTTTATCATATATATAAACACACTTGTATGCACAATATGATATATAAACTATCTATACACAAAAAAAAAAAAAAATTCAAATATCATAGGAGTAGTCTCTTTTCGGATAAAGAAATTTTTTTGGTAAAAAAGAAAGAAAGAAAGAAAGAATGTAAGATGGTAGAAGAATGAGATATATATATCTTTTATATTAAAAGATTATTTTATTATTTATAAAATAAGATATATATATATATAATATATTTTTTAAAAGTGTTATGGTAAATAGAATTTTTCATAGAAACAGATGAGTCATGACTTTTCATAATTTTCTCCTAATTACATCTTTACCAATAATACACCATAACTGTTGTCGTTAACTTTACCACCACCACCACCACCACCACCTTACTACCATAAATAAAAATTGCAAAAGAAAATTTAAGAATAATAAAATTCAAATTTTATATTGTACATATCATATTACTTGTTATAGTTCAAAATTTTAATTTTTATTTAAAAAAATTAATTTGAAAAATTCAATATTTAATTTTTAATCTACCATGTTTGAAATTGGATTTTCAATGTCAGTTTCAAGCTTGGCCCACAAAGCAGCAGTAGTAAGATTGATTTGCTATTTGACCTCTAGCTGTCAATGATAGCCATAGCCTTGGATCTTTTACAAGTCCCCATATTGGTTGGTCGCATCGCAGTGGGCTTGTCAAATTCAAATGCCCCAAGCAATAGCTCGAATCTTACTGGTGGAAGAAAATTCGAAGAAAATCACAGTTTAAATCGATCAAAATTTTAATTTTCTGTTTATTTTTATAGCTTATTATCTGTTTTAATTTTGAATTATTTTATATTAATATAATTCTGATCAGCAAAAAATAATTTTATTGATGGAAAATAATAAAAATCAAATCGAATTGATTGAAATATTATATTGAAATATTTTTATATTATAATTATTTGAATATTAGAAAAGTGAAATATTTTTTGTGATAAAAAGTGGAGAGGGGAAGATTTATAAATCAACTTTCATACTTTTTCTTTATTTATCCTCAATATGAAATTCTATGAATTTTTATACTACCTTCTAAAACTTATGTAAATCTCTTTTACACCAAAGTTATAAAACTGAAAAGGTCAAATTATAGCATACAGTTTGTGTTGATTCTTCAGCCATCAAAATCAAATGACTCAATTTGATATTAAATTTTACCTAAATACTGACCGAACCAAACTATTTTTATTCAAGAATTTTACTTTCTAATTGTGTAATACCATCTTGTAATGTGAGATCGTAGGTTCAAATTTTACGAAAAAAGTTTAATACTTTTTGTGTAACAAGATAACGACTATTAAAATATAGTGAAAAAAAAAAAAAAAAAAAAAAAAAAAAAAAAAAAGAGAAGAGAAGGAAGAAGAAGAAGAATGGTTCAATCTTAAATATTAGACAGCGGTAAGTTTGACAAATTTTTTATTTTATTTTAAATTAATATCTAGATTTGACAATCACATCCAAATTAAAATTTGAAACCACTAAAGATGAAGTGTGATAGATCTTTAATTTGCATAAAATACTGAGATGATATTATTTAATATGAGATAGGAAAATGTCTCGTAACTTAAATTTTGTGATTCAAAAATGGCTAAAATGGCCAAAACAACGTCGTTTTGGCCATTTTTATGTTGTTCTGTACTCAAAACGACGTCGTTTTAGCTATTTGAGCCACTTTTGAGCTACAAAATTTGAGTTACGTAACATTGCCGTATGAGATAAGTATACCTCCAATCTATTTTTAGATTGAGGCGTGCAATTTATTAATAAAATGAAATATTTATTACGAAATTAAAAATTTTAAAATATAAAATATAATTTTTAAAATTATAAAAAACAATTTGTATTTTAAAGAACCTTAGAAGTTTATCCGTAATTTATCCTAACAAAAAATACTATATAATAGGAGTTGTTAAGGGTGGTGAAGAGTTTCGTAAGCATCCTTGTTCCAAACCTACCTCCGTCATTTTGGCACAGCACAGCAGCAATGTCCGAATCAAGGCCTCATGTCCTTTTACTATCGGCCATTGTTCTGATACCTGTAATAGCCGTAATGCTTTTCTACCAACTCGACTCGTTCGACCCAGCTCCTATGCACAACTCGCACATGCTTCAGGGTGCAGAGATGGTCGGAGTCGGGCAGTTGTTTGGACCCGAAGACCTTGCTTACGATCCAAACTCAGGACTCATTTACACTGGTTGTTCGGATGGGTGGATCAAGCGAGTCACGGTGAACGAGTCTGTGGCTGACTCGGTGGTCGAAAA